>SJYC01115151.1:0-30000 GCA_006408675.1 Madoqua kirkii | reverse complement strand
ACTTTGAGAAAAGGAGGAACTAAACCCACAGAAGAACGAGAAGAATCTGTTACGCGGCAAAATTTGATTACAAAAAGCAGCTGCCTTTTTAGCCCGAGAGCCGGGCTCCGCGAGCTCCCCGGTCCCGCTAGGCCCTGTGAGCTGGGACGCTGGGTCCTTCCTCCTTCGGCCCCAGGCTGGCCTCGCAGGCAGTGTTCACGTCCAGAGCAGTCTTGGCTGCCTCCCAGACCTGCAGCGACAGATTCTTGTCGTCTCTGTCGGCAGACTGCCAGCTCATGGATGGGACTGTTTTCCTGGACGTCGTCACCTCCCAGCATCCAGGCGATTTGTCCGGAGTGCCGGCTGACCATCTTTTCCCAGCGAGGACTGTGAGATCCCGGCGGGACCGTGGTTCTCACGTGTGAGGATGCAGCCTGATCCCTCATCTGTTTCTGATTCTCTGGGGTCTTAGGAGGCCAGGCGGGCTGTCTGTAAATGTGCCTGGGGCTCCCTTTTAAGGCATCTCAGCCCCTGATGATACAACCAAAGTCACGCGGCCCTGCTGGACATCTGTTAGTCCTCCGAGGGGCTTGGCTGAGCCAGCGTCAGTGGCCGGAGACAGGCCGGTAGACCCCAGCTGGGGGAGGAGGGGCTCTAAACCAAGGGGAAGACACTCCTCTGTGGAGCGCTCACTCCCGGACCACCGTGCCCCTCCTTCTCTGTCAGGGGGCCCAGCTCACACTCGTCATATGGGTGCTGCATAAGAGGCTTGAAAACAAACTCAGGGTTTAAAAGCAATTCACACTCACTTTTGCAAAATTTAAAACTGCATCAAGAAGAAAAATAGCAAAAAAAAAAGTTGGGGTTTCTATTTTATTGAACTTTTCATACATGTATTTCTTATAGAATTTAGTGTATGCTGTATCTGGAACCCCACTTGCTTCATAAGGAACATTTTCATATACTAAAAACCCTAATTTTCACGGCTGAATAGTAATCTGTCCTGTGAATTTCCTCATCAGACCCGGAGCATCTGTGTCACTAGCGGTATATCAGGTTATTTTAGGCAGCACACAGACACACATTTTCATCCAAAAAGCAACGTTAGTGTTCTCTTCATTCTGAGAGTTTTTTATAGTAAAAGGTTGATCTTTGGTGATCATAGGTAGGCTGCAGTCCATGGGGTCGCTAAGAGTCGGACACGACTGAACGACTTCACTTTCACTTTTCACTTTCACGCGTTGGAGAAGGAAATGGCAACTCACTCCGGTGTCCTTGCCTGGAGAGTCCCAGGGACGGGGGAGCCGGGGGGGTCTGCCGTCTGTGGGGTTGCAGAGAGCCGGACACGACTGACGCGACTCTGCAGCAGCAGCGGGCGTTGGAGCGGCTGTGTTTTACAGCAGGCACAGCAGCGGGCGTTGGAGCGGCGGCGCTTGGTAGCAAGCAGGCTTCGCTGCGACTCTCACCTCTCGACAACAGGTCGTCATGGCAGGAGCTGGAATCTCAGTGTCACTTGGTCTTGGAGTGAGGCGCAGAGACTCCTGACTGATACTTGGTCATTATTCCCATACTTGTGACTTAAATATGCTAATTGAAAATAAGATTGCTTGATTTTGAAGCCTACTTCTTATAAAGGTTATTTAGCTGAGAAAACTCTTAAAAGTCCCTTGGACAGCAAGGAGATCAAACTAGTCAGTCTTAAAGGAAATCAGCCCTGAATATTTATTGGAAGGACTGATGCTTAAGCTAAAGCTCCAATACTTTGGCCACCTGATGCAAAGAGCTGACTCACTGGACAAGACCCTGATGCTGGGAAAGATTGAGGGCGGGTGGAGAAAGGGAGGACAGAGGATGAGCTGTTTGGATGGCATCACCGACTCGATGGACGTGAGTTTGGGTGGACTCCAGGAAACAGTGGAGGGCAGAGGAACCCGGTGTGCCGAAGTCAATGGGGTCGCAAAGAGCCATTCAGCTCAGCGAATGAGCAGTGAAAGCTTCTGAACTGTTCTGCATTCTGAAGATTTTCCAGATTAAATGAGACCCCTTTCCCAAATGAATCTCATCTAGATCTAAAAGATAAACTATCTCCAGAGAATAATTTTAATTTAATTTTCCAATATTTCTCCAAATGTTGGAACCGTCGCTAGGCTAATGATCCACACATCCTGGGAGGAGACCAGCCTTATCTTCAGTGTGGTAGTAGGTATATAGTTGCCAAACAGATGCTTCTTGATCGATTCAACTTCCAAGCAGATTTGGAATTGTCTGTGTGACGGGATCATCTATTGTAATTCAAATTAGTGACTTTGACACATTAAGAATGACCTGCTTTTGCTACTATAACATGGCAAATATAACAAATTCTATAGGGACTTTTAGAAATGTTAATGTAGATCAGAGAAAAATATGTAGGAGCACTGCATATCCTCGTCGTGTCTCGGATGTCACTGCTCAGAGTGAGGCCAGGTGAAAAGAAGGCGGTTAGTTTAGAGTTGTTGCTGTTCAGCCGCTCAGTCGTGCCTGACTCTGCGACCTCATGGACGGCAGCATGCCACGCTCCCTGGTTTAAAGCGGGTGCAAAGTGTGAAGTGAGTGACAGGCCAGCTTTTGATGGTGCAGAAAGTGGAGCATCTGAAGCTGTGTTTCCCGATGGACAGTCAGCAGTTTCCGATGTTTCGTTGCGTGAACAGCCCTGACATGGCTCTCTGTGTGTGTGTGACTATTTCTCTAGAAGAGGTTCCTGGGAGCAGGATTCTGAGGTTAAAAGTCAATGTATGAGTGGTAATCCTGGTGCAGGCTTCACAACAGTGAAATCCCAGAGAAATAATTTTGCCCGTTGATTTCCCAGTGCTTTTATCCATGAGAGACAGAAAAATTAAATTCTTAATTCATAGGACTGATAAAATAATGCACGTCAATTGAACGTACACCAAGGATATCGGATCTCCGAGTCCCTCCTCAGCTGTGTGTGTGTTGGCAGTTCTGGCAGGCACACCTGGGCACGCCTGGCAGAGTGTGCCTGCTGGGCGCTCCCCTCCGATCCTCTGGCCTTCCCCCCAGGCGTGAGCTCTTCCTCCTGCGCTGCCTGCGCTGAGGACCGCGCTCCCAGCAGGGGTGCCCCGGTTTCACGGTGGACAAGGACAGTGCTGTCCTCTTAGCCACAGTACTAGTAACCCGTGATTGTCTAATAACTGATAACCGTAATCACTGGATGAGCTGCGACAGTTCTCTGCAATCAGTATTTCTTAGGAAAGGGAAAGGTTTATTTTGTTTGCAATAAATGGTCAGATTACTTAAAACGCTCCTTTGGAAAAAGCTTTTTTGACAGTTGGCCACTTTCTCATCCTGGCCCATCGCTTTGCAGAGATGGAAAGGACTGCCAGCTACATATGAATTCTTGACTTCGTGAGTATTGCAAACTCTAAACTACGGCAAGATCAAGAGGACCAGGTGGAGAAAGAGCGGTCAGGAGACAGTGTGACCACAGCAAGTTCAAATACAAAATGCACGGGCGCAACTCCGTCCTTACAGGCGGCCAGAGCTCAGCCCTGGTCACCCAATACGGAGAACGAACCCGTTCGCTGTGACCCGAGCCCCGCTGCCCGGCGTGGCCTCTGCCCCCTCAGGCCCTGCAGCCAGGAGAGCGGCTGCGGAGCTCTGGCCCGGGTGGCTCCCTCCACCACTCTGCTCTTCCGGTTTTCACTGCACCATTTGGACTGTTTTCCAGTTGACATTAAAAAAAGGGTATGAGACTCTCCAGTTCCCCGAGTGGACTGCTCTCTGAGTGTGAGGCCCGTGAGACGGAGCTCTGGCTTGGCGTCTGTGAAGCCCCCAGAACCGTGTGAGGCTGTGGCGGGGCTGGTGCAGGCGTCTCTGGAGACAGCCTCCACAGCTTGGGGGTCTCAGAGGATCCCAGCCTTCTCAAGGTCCCCCGTCACCCATTCGTGCCCCAGCGGAGCCGGCCAGCAGGGACCTGGGGCCACCGCTGCTGAGGGCTCACGGCTGTTTCCTCGCCTGGGACGAGAGCCCACGCGGAGGCCACGGCGCGTGCGGCCAGGGAGCTGTGCATCTCGCCTGTTACCAAGGGTGACGAGGCTGCGACCCCGACGTCCCCGCTGACACGGACGCCCCTCTCCCGCGCTGCCCTCGCCTCTGCTCCCTCCAGCTGCTGCTGCTGCAGACCCCACCGCCCGGCAGCCCAATCCCCAGGCCGGGACCCTTCTGCCTGGGGACGGAAGCGGATAACCTGGGGTTCTGGGCAATCTCAGGGACCCCAAGCTCCCCACCCCAACTCGGGCACGGCTGCCTCCATCTGGACGGATTCCTTCTTTCTCACAGGTTTGAACCCCAGTGACCCCCAGACATTATGTTTGGACTTGAAAGACGTGCTTATTTTTAAAGTTGAACTTCCTACACGGCTGCACACATAGCGTCTTTCAATGTTGATCTCTCAGTGTTAACTCCGCCGAGTCTCAGTAGAGCCAAGACACACAGCCCAGCTGTGGGAAAGAGCCTTGATCTGAGGCTCCCCACCCCCCACCGTGTGAGGGGCTCAGCGCAGGCCCTGCTTCCTGCTCGACTGAAGCTGGGGCAGACCCCACACGCCTCAGCCGGGGCTTGAGGGGGGCTGGGGAGGAGCCATCTGTGTCCTGGAGAGGGGGTGACACTTCAGGGGTGCCCCAGGGAAATGGGCACATGGGCGGTTCAGAACCCTGGGTCAGGGGTCCAGGGACACCCAGAGGGGCTCCTCACTGTACGTCCAATCTCACCACAGATGGAGACAGTCCCGCCTACAGAATCCTCTTGAGATTGTCTGACCTAAGAGTAGCCGGCTGCTGGGAAGAGCTCTGTTTTCCCCATGTAAGGTAGACTTACCCGAGCTGGCTCTGCAGCGCTCCTGACCTTCAGGCTGGGGTGTGGGGGGCAGACAGACCACTTCTCAGGGGACTTTCTGGCCTGAGGATCCCCTTGTACACTTGGGATTAAAAGGATTCCCCTGTACACTTGGGATTAAAAGGATCCCCCTGTACACTTGGGATTAAAAGGATTCCCCTGTACACTTGGAATTAAAAGGATTCCCCCTGTACACTTGGAATTAAAAGGATCCCTCTGTACACTGGGGATTAAAAGGATCCCCCTGTACACTGGGGATTAAAAGGATCCCCCCGCACAATGGGGATTAACACAGGCAGCTCGAAGTCTGATCCCTGGACGCTGCCCTTCCCGAGTGGCTCCCGAGTCCCGCTCGTCGCTGCGGCTTTCCCACCATAGAGACACGTCTCTTAATGGGCGCGGCGTCGGGTCCTCCTGGAAACGTGAAGGCCACAGGCCGAGGCGTGAGCGACAGGCTCGCTCGGTGCTCCTGGGCATGGCTGGCTCATGCAGGAGGCCGTGTCGCCGGGGATGACGCGTCTGCCCGAGGAGCAGAAGAGTCCAGGTCCGGCTCCTGGCTGGGAGTGTGCACTGTCACCGGGCTCCCCTGTGGCTCAGAGCACAAAGAGTCTGCCCGCAATGAGAGAAACTTGGGTTTGATCCCTGGGTTGGGAAGATCCCCTGGAGAAGGAAGCAGCTATCCACTCCAGTATTCTTGCCTGGAGACTCCCCATGGACAGCAGAGCCTGGTGGGCTACAGTCCATGGGTCGCAAAGAGTTTGACACACAACTGAGAGACTAACACACACACACACACACACACACCTACACACACACACGACTGACTTAGAAGATGTTTCAAGCATAAAAAACTACAGGCATTTCAGACAATTAAAGCACTTATTTACGTAGTAAACTTGCGTCTGGATTTCTTCGTCTCTGCCTTGACCCTTGTCTCATACACAGAGACATTAGTCAAAAATGTTAACTTCCAGGCACGAAGGGTTTGATAGAAATGGTCAGAACAGGGCAAGGTCTCCTGATCTGATTATTGTTTTGAATTGAAGGTGGATGGATACCCCAGATACTACATCAGTACAAATCACTGAGATGATATTGGTTCTGTACCGAAACACTGAAAGTAACTACCTCTGCCCCAGAATGGCCAATACGCTGGAACGATCAATCTCGATTTGCTGTGACATTAGCTAAAAAAGAACCCAAAGTACTTTTAAAAGCAAAGAGCAAAGCTACAGCCTTACGCTCGGTGCACTCGGTTTGGATAGCAGTCTGACACTTTTCCGAAATGTTACAGAGATTTACTATATGGCCCAGCAATTCCACTCTCGGGTGTCTACTCAAGATAAGTGAGAACCCCCAAACGCACGTCCGCACAAAGACTTGCAGCAAATGTTACAGCAGCCTAACGCTCGGGGGCCAGGAGAGCGGGGCCAATCCAAGCGTCTGTCCCTGGTGACCGATGAGCGCGCTGCTACTCTTCCGCCTGGGCGAGGGCGACGCGCCCTGCAGATGACGCACGCGGTCCCTGTGCACGGACCTGGCCGGGGACCTCCTGAAGGAATAAGAGACGAGGATGAAAAAACGGACAAAACGCATAAAAAACGGCCCAAACACAGACCCGATGTATGGACATAAGCCCTGGATTACGCAGGACGCCGCTCGCACTTGACGTGAGATGTTAGGCAGGAGGGGAACTGCTGAGACGGGGGAAGGCTGGCCTTCCGTTCGCCGAACTCAGAAACGGCTGAGAATCCGCATGCGTTCGTTTGGTGAGTCAAGGAACAAAGATGAAGAAAGTGGGAGGCGTGGCTGAGTCCGGGCATCTGCGTGGGGGAAGGTTCAGAGGTGTCCCGAGCAGGGCAGGCGGGCTGGACTTTCGGAGGCTCGGGGCCTGGCCTGAGCGCACAGCAAGGCAGCTCAGAGCGCCCTGGCCCGTGGCCCCGCATGGCCCACCCCACCTACCCCTCTCTGCAGCCCGGCGTGGGGCGCCCAGGTCCCCCTTCGAACAGTCAATCTTCTGTACGGCAGCCCTCAGCGACCCCGGCCGTGCCTCGGTCATCATGCAGGAGCCGGCGAGGAGGTCCGCGTCCCCGCAAGCCCCTCTCTCGCGGTGCCCACGTCTCTCTGCGCTGTGGTCCTGGGGTGAGCCCGCTTCTCAGGACTCCGAGGACAGGCTCCCGAGGCTGTGGGCTCACGCCTGGCCTTCATCCCCATCTCCGGGCCCAGATCTCAGGCATCAGTGCAGCTGCTGAGCCCCCAGGCAAGGCCCGAGGCCAGGGGGCTCAGCTCTCCCGACTTCAGCCCCGGGCTGGTGCCACCCCCCCTCATGGGAGGTGAACACAGACCTCCTCCACCTGCGGACACCCCCTCTGCCGCCCACCCCTGAGCTCCTGGGGATGACCTGTCTGAAGGATGGGACCCAGTCCCCAACTCCAGGTCTTAGGATTCCCCAAACACTTTCCGCAACTTACGCACCTGCTTAAAACCAAAAGACATTTTTTGACTAATCTGGTCTCAGACTGAAATTTACTCCAAGCTCTATACTTTGGGGCATAGACTAAGGCTGCCCCCTCTCCCTCTCGAACTGACCTTGCGGTGAGCCAGCCCCGCCCTGCCTGCTCCCTGAGCTTCTCCGAGCCTGTAACGCCGCAGATGTGGGTCGAACGCATCTGCTGTACAGGGCGCAGCCGTGTCGGCAGCTGAGGCGTCACGTCACCACCACGTGGGGCTGTGCTGGCACCAGCTGAGCGTCCGTGCGGGGCCGTAGATCCTATTCCATGTGGAGGCAGCACCCCTCTGCCCCTCCCCAGGTGTGCGGCCAGTACCCAGGGCTCACCACGGTCCTGCCCCTGGAGTCCTAACTCAGCTCTAAATCACTCTGAGCGCACTTCTCACACCTGCCGTTTGGTGTCTGTGCTATTTCCAAGCTGTGTCGGTGCTCCATGATCCTGGGCCAAATGCACACTGAGTGGACTGCATGGGTCAAAAGCAACTGGCACCCCTCCCTGTCTCCCTAGACTCTCTGCAAGGGGAGTGAGGTGGTTCTGTATAAACCGAGTGGATTGCATGGGTCAAAAGCAACTAACATGCCTCCCTGTCTCCCTAAACTCTCTGCCAGGGGAGTGAGGTGGTTCTGTACACACTGGAGCTCATCTCAGACACCCGAGGCTGTTCTTCCTTGATTCTGTTTCTCTCTTTTAATTTCACCTGCTTGCTGTCACTGGGAAAACAGAAATTCCGTTCATAACATCTGCATTCTAAGATGTTACCCCATAAAATTCCCCTAGACCTGTCCTTTTAAAATTAATGCTATCAAGTGAGCAAACCTCCAAGGGCATGCACACACACACACACGTCTCGGGGACACACACACTCTCAGGGGCATATGCACTCTCAGGGACACACATGCACTCTCGGGGACACATGCACTCTCGGGGACACATGCACTGTCAGGGACACACTCTTGGGGACACACACACTCTCAGAGACACACACACACACACACTTGGGGACACACATACTCTTGGGGGCACACGCACTCTCAGGGACACACACATGCACTCTTGGGGGCACATGCACTCTCGGGGACACACACACTCTCGGGGGCACATGCACTCTTGGGGGCACACACTCTCCGGGACACACACACGTGCTTGCCGAGAGCCTGCTGGAAGGGACTAACCCCAGACTGGCGCGTCTCTGTGCTCCGTGCTCCGCCCCAGTCTTGCCTCTGCTCTGGAGCAGTTACAGACAAGTTACTGGCGCTTGTGCGGATTAGGCCCCGGCCTTGCTGCTCCAAGGGGCCAGGCTGCCCCTCGGGGTGGGGGTGTTTCCCACGGTCCCAGCACAGCAGCTCTGGCCCGAAGGGGACTGTGCGTGTCCGTTTGCAGAATAACGAACTGTTTACGTGCCTGGCCCATCGTGAGATCAGTCGGCCCGCTGGTGGGTTTATAAACACTGTCTGCTGGTGGTCCTCGGTGCCTTTGCAGGAAACAGGCCTCACCGAGCCTGGCGTGGCACCCGAACACCAGGCTGGGCTCGGGAGCCAATGGCCTTGGCACACATCTTGGCCTTGAAACAACCACGCTCGAGTTCCTGTTTGTCCCTGGCCTCCAGGGGAGGGGGGGGCGAGACCTCCCCGGCCCCGCACAGGCGTTGGAGGTTATGAGCTGCGTGGTGGCCAGTCGGGGCACCCCCCGAAAGAGGCCTCGTCCCGGGTGCCTTGTCTTCCCTCCACCCCCGGCCGCCCGCCACCCCGGCCCAGCACTCCAGGCTCAGCAGCCGCTCCCTGAAGGCGAGCTGGGCTGTGCCCTCGTCTCTCAAGGGGCTGCTCCTCAGGCACGGAGGTTTATGAAGCAGGAAAGACACACATCCAATGCAGTTTTAGGGTTTCGTGTTATACCCGTGTTTACCAAGATCGGCCCTCAGATGCTCCTTCTCGCTTATAGCTCGCTCCTGCAACCAACAGGGCCCTGAATTTCTTGGAGGAACCACCGAGCTGTATTTGAATTTTGTCTCTGGGTGAATACTTAAGGGCAAGTGCCAAGAAGGCTGGGTTGGTTGCCAGAGGGCAGAGCCGTGCTTCCCCTGCCTTCAGGCCCACTCACCCTCCGGGCGCCTGGCATCCCGGCCACAGCCTGGACAGTGCGCTCAGAGGACACAGCTTCTCCCACCTCTGTCCAGCTGACGTGTCTCGCATGACCCCCAGCGTCTCTGGGCTGGGGGCCTCCTTTGTTACAGAGCCGGGCTCCTCGCCCACAGTCCGTGGTCCTGAGCTTCTCGCCGTTGCAGCCCCTGTGATATGAGCACAGATGCATAAGTCCAAGTGCCTGCTGTTGGTGAAAAGAAAATAGCTTTCCTGGGCCTCGACACTGAGGGCTTTGCTTCTGAGGGTGCGGGGAGGGAAGTCAGGAGGGGCCTGGGCAGAAGGCTTGTCCTAGGAGGACAGTTGAAGGCACAGGGTCCTTCAGTAAAGAGCCATCACTGAGGACAAGGTCTTGCTTTTATCGCCTGTAACTTATCTTTCAGCAGGTTGACTGGGGAAGAAGTGATGGCGAGGGTAGCCATTCCCTTCTCCAGGGGACCTTCCACACCCGGGGACTGAACTCAGGTCTCCAGCACTGCAGGCAGATTCTTTACTTCCTGAGCCCCCAGGGAAGCCCCCAGGAATGATCAGCCGGGGGCTCTGGTTCCAGGCCGGGCCCTCCGTCAGTCGGGGGTGTCATCAGACAAGAACACCCGCCGTCTCTGCTGTCTGTCGACCCCACAGCATGTGCTTCTCCTATGAGCGGCTGGAAGAGCTTGACCCCGGGAGCGTCCGTCTTGGCGTCCCTGGAACCAGAAGTGGAGAGCGGGCCTGCCGGAGTGGCACTGAAGGAGCAGGCTGTCTGGAGCGGCCAGGGCCCAAGGTGTCGGCTACGTAGGGCCACGCCTACCGTGCCTGCCTGGGGCCCATATCAGTCAGGGCTTCACGTGGGCCTGGATCGAGAACAGCTGTCTGAACGACCTGCGCTGGGAGCAGGGGCCCGGCTCACTCTTGGCCGTGCCTGGCAGTGACCCCAGGTGCCTGAGCTATTCTGAAGAATGTCTGGGACCCAGACTCGCTTCTGTCCGCTGACCGCCTGTGTGCAGCCTCTCAAGACTTCTGTGCGCCTCCAGAGCAGGCGGAGGTCGGAGGGGTCGTCCCCATGCTGGCTGTTGACGGCTTCTCTGCATACACCTTCCATGTTTCTCTGACAGGTGAGCAGAGAGGACCGTCTGATCCTGGCAGGGCCTCCCCCCCGCAGTGTGTCCCCCGCCCACTCACACAGGACCCCGTGCCCCGCTCCTCCCGGTTCCCAGGGCAGCAGAGGCCAGGAAAGCCCCATTCATCCCAGCTGCCTCTCTGTCGTGTCTGAAAGGCAGGGGCCCTGCTCTGCCCGGGAGCTCAGATGCTGCCCCAGCGATCCAGCCTCCAGCCGTGACTTTTCCAGGACTCGGGAGGGTCAGAGAGCAGAGCCGCTGACTCAGAGGCTGCAGCAGAAGAGGTCTGGTCAGGCCCAGCACACCTGGCCGTCGTTCTCCAAGATCGGCCCTCAGATGCTCCTTCTCGCTTATAGCTCGCTCCTGCAACCAACAGGGCCCTGAATTTCTTGGAGGAACCACCGAGCTGTATTTGAATTTTGTCTCTGGGTGAATACTTAAGGGCAAGTGCCAAGAAGGCTGGGTTGGTTGCCAGAGGGCAGAGCCGTGCTTCCCCTGCCTTCAGGCCCACTCACCCTCCGGGCGCCTGGCATCCCGGCCACAGCCTGGACAGTGCGCTCAGAGGACACAGCTTCTCCCACCTCTGTCCAGCTGACGTGTCTCGCATGACCCCCAGCGTCTCTGGGCTGGGGGCCTCCTTTGTTACAGAGCCGGGCTCCTCGCCCACAGTCCGTGGTCCTGAGCTTCTCGCCGTTGCAGCCCCTGTGATATGAGCACAGATGCATAAGTCCAAGTGCCTGCTGTTGGTGAAAAGAAAATAGCTTTCCTGGGCCTCGACACTGAGGGCTTTGCTTCTGAGGGTGCGGGGAGGGAAGTCAGGAGGGGCCTGGGCAGAAGGCTGTGTCCTAGGAGGACAGTTGAAGGCACAGGGTCCTTCAGTAAAGAGCCATCACTGAGGACAAGGTCTTGCTTTTATCGCCTGTAACTTATCTTTCAGCAGGTTGACTGGGGAAGAAGTGATGGCGAGGGTAGCCATTCCCTTCTCCAGGGGACCTTCCACACCCGGGGACTGAACTCAGGTCTCCAGCACTGCAGGCAGATTCTTTACTTCCTGAGCCCCCAGGGAAGCCCCCAGGAATGATCAGCCGGGGGCTCTGGTTCCAGGCCGGGCCCTCCGTCAGTCGGGGGTGTCATCAGACAAGAACACCCGCCGTCTCTGCTGTCTGTCGACCCCACAGCATGTGCTTCTCCTATGAGCGGCTGGAAGAGCTTGACCCCGGGAGCGTCCGTCTTGGCGTCCCTGGAACCAGAAGTGGAGAGCGGGCCTGCCGGAGTGGCACTGAAGGAGCAGGCTGTCTGGAGCGGCCAGGGCCCAAGGTGTCGGCTACGTAGGGCCACGCCTACCGTGCCTGCCTGGGGCCCATATCAGTCAGGGCTTCACGTGGGCCTGGATCGAGAACAGCTGTCTGAACGACCTGCGCTGGGAGCAGGGGCCCGGCTCACTCTTGGCCGTGCCTGGCAGTGACCCCAGGTGCCTGAGCTATTCTGAAGAATGTCTGGGACCCAGACTCGCTTCTGTCCGCTGACCGCCTGTGTGCAGCCTCTCAAGACTTCTGTGCGCCTCCAGAGCAGGCGGAGGTCGGAGGGGTCGTCCCCATGCTGGCTGTTGACGGCTTCTCTGCATACACCTTCCATGTTTCTCTGACAGGTGAGCAGAGAGGACCGTCTGATCCTGGCAGGGCCTCCCCCCCGCAGTGTGTCCCCCGCCCACTCACACAGGACCCCGTGCCCCGCTCCTCCCGGTTCCCAGGGCAGCAGAGGCCAGGAAAGCCCCATTCATCCCAGCTGCCTCTCTGTCGTGTCTGAAAGGCAGGGGCCCTGCTCTGCCCGGGAGCTCAGATGCTGCCCCAGCGATCCAGCCTCCAGCCGTGACTTTTCCAGGACTCGGGAGGGTCAGAGAGCAGAGCCGCTGACTCAGAGGCTGCAGCAGAAGAGGTCTGGTCAGGCCCAGCACACCTGGCCGTCGTTCTGTCGCTCGGTCGCGTCCAACTCTTTGCAGCCCCATGGACTGCGGCCCGCCAGGCTTCCCTGTCCTTCACCATCTCCCGGAATTTGCTCAAACTCACGTCCATCCTGTCGGTGATGCCACCCAACCAGCTTATCCTCTGCCGTCCCCTTCTCCTGCCCTCCGTCTTTCCCAGTATCAGGGGCTTTTCCCAGCATCAGCAGACCCGAGGACCAGTCTAATTCTGCAGGGACTGTGTGACTTTGGACTGACGAGGCCGCCTCTCTGGGTCTCAGTGGCCCCACCTGTGAAGGGAACGGCATTCACGGAAGGACACCTCAACTTGCTCCCAGTACAGACATGCTATGATTCTCTCGCCCTCAGCGATAAGGGATTCGTGGTGTGGAAAGGGAGCCTGAGGCTGGCATTTGGAACTTGAGCCTCAAGGGCTCATGCATCTGGTGGACGGGGCCTCCCCGTCTCCTATTTCTCCACGCTTGGCTCACATCCACCCCTCCTACGACCTGGCCCATCCGGGGGCCTGAGCCACTGAGGCACCTCGGGGACCCAGAGGGACTGCCCTGCTGAGGGACCGGGTCTGTGTCCTGCACACAGCTGTGCACGGTGGAGGCATTTCAAAAAAGGCATCCGTACATCACGTCTGTTCAAAGAGATCACCTCAGTGAAGGACAGCTCGGGAAAGCCTCGATCAACATCAAAAGCAAAACGTCTTAATTGTTCCATTTAAATTATAAAATGCTGTTTTTACAGAGTGAACAAGCACCTAGTGTAACCTTAAACCCTTGATCCATTGTGGCCAGAGTCTTGTTTGTATTAATTAGAAACTTCACAGGTGTTGCTAATAAACAAAGGATATTTTAATAAACACTTAGAAGAATGTTTATTGGAGAATGACCCTCCCTGCTATCTTGTAATAGTTCAAACAGAAAGAAATTGGCAAATAACTATAAGCTACAGAGTTCTGTTGGTTAAAAGTGTAAAACTATGGAATGATTTTAAAAGACATTTTAAATATGACATTAATAATGGAAATTAAATAGCAAAAATGTAAATTAATATACAATTTTAACATAAAAATTCAGGAGGCCTTTAACAAATTGAACTACACTGAGAACCACCGATATATTCTCTGTGCCTATAAACATTTAAAAATTCTATTTACATTTAGCTTCTTTGGGAGTTGGGATTAAAAAATTAACCCTCAGTCTATATTTGAAAGTCTCTGTATAGGGAACCACTGATACTATCTCTTTTCAAGTAGAAGCCGACTCAGGCAGGGTTCGGGTGGAGGCTGAGCCTGTCTGACTGACCAGCGACGAGCCATAGCTGGCAGTGGGCAGAGCGGCTGGGGGGCGCTAGGCCGAGTCTGTTCTGCCGGCCCTGTGGGCACGGCTGGGCCGGAGGCTGCCTCTGGCGCCAGGGCCCCGGGTGAGGGGCAGCTGAGTGTGGGAGGCGGGGAGGCTGGTGGGAGTGACCAGGGCTCCAGAGCCAGGCCAGGGACCGTGCCCCTTGTCTGCTGGCCTCAGGAGGAGGGGAAACTCGCAGCTGGTCAGAGCCCCCGGCGGCCCGCGGCAGCCACCCCCACCCCAGGGCAAGCAGCCCCGGACCCAGCGGGGCCCTGCTGCCTCGGGCCACCGTCGGACAAGCCCCGCCTTCCGCGGCCAAGTCTGCTTTGGGGGCTGAGGGGCCGTGAACCCTGAGTGGACGAGCCGGAGCTCAGCTGCGCTCGACTGTTCTTGGTGGAGGGGCTGCACCATCGGAGGACGGTCAAGGCACTTGGGAGAGTCTGCGTCCAGCAGCGTGCGGAGGTGACGAGTCCTCTCCCCAGAGTGCCAGCAAGGCTGGGCCACGGTCCTGAGTCATCTCAGCCCTCCAGAAGCTGGCAAGGCCCTCCTGCTCTACCGGGCGGGGGCCTCACCCTGAGGGGCCAGCGGGGCCTGAGGGCGGCCGTCCAGGCTGTGGCCCTGGTGCGGGAGGCCCAGGCCGTGCGGAGGTAGCCAGTGACGCCTGGGGATTCCACGAGCTGGACCGGTCGGGGGCGCGTGAACAGGATCTCATGTCTCCAGGCTCCCAGAGGCCAAGCCCACCTGTGGGTGAGACCAGAGGGGCCTCTAGTCACCTCACAGCCTGGCCAGCGGAGCTGGGGCTGCAGGAGAAAGAGAGGCCCCAGGGCGACAGCTGGGCGGTCGGCTAGGGCCCGTTCCGGGCGTCAGCCTTGGCCGCAGCCAGGGGGTCAGGGACCTGCACACACCGGCCCTCCTCTGCCTCCCCAGCCTTGCAGACACAGGCAACTCCTAGGCACCCAGCTTCTAAAAAGTCAGAAGAAAGGAAAAAGCCTCAGCAGAGACGTCACTGCTGCACAATGAGAAGGACTAAACAAATAAACAAGGAACGGTAACAACAACGGTTCCCTCGGGAAAGTCGCAGCCCTGAGTTCCTACCTCGTGTGACATGAAACGTCCAGTGGGCAGAAGAAGCGACAGGCACGCAGAGAAACAGGAATCCGGCCCGGAAGGAAGCCACGTCCCGACCCGCGGCGGGGCCTCTGGGCGGAAGACCCCGTGCCCCTCAGCCTCCCGGTCTGGGGGCCGAGCTGCTTTCCCTGGGCAGTGCTGGGGGGTCAGCACGCTCTGGGCCCATCACTTGCAAGGTGACCTGTGTCCCCTCCAGGACTCTGCCCTTCCTGGTGACTGATGGATAATTAGGGTCTGGTAGAGGTGCTGGCCTGGCATGGTGGGTAGTGCAGACTGGGTCTGAAAACCAGCAGAACTGGGTCTTCACAGTTACGGCTGGAAAATGCACCCGCCGGCTCTGCTCTGCAGGAGACCCCAGAGAGCCTCCACCTCCCGGAACTCCCAGGACAGCACGGGTCCCAGTCAGCCCCGGTAACGGACACTGGCGTCATAGCAGGGCTCCCAGAATCAGGGCACACAAGGACCAGAAGCAGAGGGGGTCAGGCCGCTTCCGGGGGCCTGAGCCCTCCGTTCTCAAGCAAATGGGCGGCAGCCAAGTCACCGTCCCAGCCCCGAGTATGGAATCAGGAAATCTCTGATCAGGGCCCAGCAACTGAGGGGCTGGGTGTCCTCGGGCGTCAAATGCAGGGAGCGGGGGTGGGGGTGGAGGGGAGCAGGGCCGGGCTTCCAGGGACACTTCCTCGGGGCCGGGGACTCTCAGGTCCCCATGGGGGTGGGGGCTGCTAGAGAGAGTACTGGGTGCGTGTGCATGTCTAGTGTGCAGCCCTATCTCTGGGTGTGGCTGTGGGTGCGTGCCGGGTGTGTGTGTGTGTCTCAGCTGTGTATCTCAGCTGTGTGAAGCCCTGTTTCTGGGTGTGGCTGTGGGTGTGTGTGTTGTGTGTGTGTGTGTCTCAGCTGTGTGCAGCCCCGTCTCCAGGTGTGGCTGTGGGTACGTGTGTTAGGTGTGTATGTGTGTCTCAGCTGTGTGCAGCCCTGTTTCTGGGTACGGCTGTGGGTGTGTGTGTTGGGGGTGTGTGTGTCTCAGCTGTGCTGTGTGTGTGTTTCAGGTGTGTGCAGCCCTGCCTCTGGGTGTGAGTGTCAGACACCACTTCACCTCCAGGTCCTGACATGGGGTCCCGGGCAGCAGGACGTGTGTCTGGAGAGGACTCGACACCCGGCTGTGGGCCACACAGCAAGTCCATCAGCCTTGGGACACCTTGCAAAATCTCTCATCTCTCTAAACTGTGGGCCAAGAAGATTTTCTAAAAGAAAGAATGGAAAATCAACACAGCTGTTCAGAAGTGGGTCAGAGGGCCGCCTCTGAGACGCCTCCTGTCTCTGGAAGGCCAGTCCCTGCAGAGACCCCAGGCCCAGGACAAGGGGCACCTGTGGGTGGTTTCAGGATGGTTGTTTCCACAATAGACTCTCCAAGAACCTGCGCAGCAGGAAACACCCCAGTGTAACCTACACCATAGAAGAGTATTGGACGGTGACATTCAGTGACTGATGCCGGGCTGCGTCCCTGTGAAGAGCCCGGCTCACACACCGGTTCTCCAGGAGCCTGTGCTGCATTTTGCACGCAGACAAGCACAACATGGATGGTTCGGGCCACGGCCGTGGGGCTCGGACGGGGTCAGGACGGGGTCAGGACGGCGTCAGGACGGGGTCAGGACGGCGTCAGGCGGTGGGTGTCTCTGCCCCCCACAGAGCTCATGGTCCCGCATGGAGCTCAGACACCAAGACCCACCAGGAGAAACCTGGGGTCCTGGGGGTCTTAGAGAAAGTGATGGCCCCTCCTGGGGTCCAGAGGGGTCTTAGAGGAAGTGACGGCTCCTCCTGGGGTCCTGGGGGGGTCTTAGAATAAGTGATGGTCCTTCCTGGGGTCCCAGGGGGGTCAGTGGAGCAGAGACCACGGGGCTCAGAAGCCCCACGTGGCAGCCAGGTACTCTAGAGACAAGCAGTGGGGTGGCTGGATGAGGCGAGGGCAGAGCAGGTGGAAGGGCCTGGCAGGGAGTCTGGATGGGCAGGGGTACCTGGGGGTAGGCTCTGCTCCCCCAGGCTGAGGTCAGAGCTCTCCTTTGGAAGGTGAGCCCCTGCCCCAGGTCTCGGGGACCAGGGACGCACTTGGTCAGCCGCCCAGATGCCTGGGACGCCGACCGTGTCTGGGCCTCACAGGCCGCTCAGAGCAGGCACAGGGCAGTCTTCTCGGGGACGCCAGCTCTGCATTTCAGGTTTGTAGGGACGAATTAGCCTTGAAACAAGACGTGTGTGTGTTTCGTTGCCATTGTGCTGGTCGCGGTGGTTTATGGGGGCCCTGTCACCCTCCGCTCGTCGCATTGACTCCCCCCTGAACCTGAACCAGCACGACGGCGAGATTAGACTGGCATGTGCAGAGTGGGCTCGTGGCTGCAGGACAGGAGAGCCTGTGGAGTGACGGGCCTGTCCCGGATCTGAGAGCGTGTGCACCTGAGCAGCCCCAGCAGACAAGCGTCCCAGGGGCTCAGGCCTCCTTCACTCAGGAGGATTACGGGAGCGCAGCTGGTCTCCTCCAGGCCTTGTGGCTGAGCCAACGTAGTCCTGAGTGCTGAGGCCCGCCTGAGGACATGTCACTGACCCAGCCCGAGAACCCTCCAGCTAGGGCGTCGCTGACTCAGCCCTGCTGGGGCTGGGTTGGCCAGGCCCCGACCCCTGGAGGCCCGGGGGTTTGCCTGGAGGGTGGGTCCTGGGGGCTCCACAGTTTCTGCCCGAACCCTGCGTCATTTAAGCGCTCATGACCGGCTGACATCGCTGCCGGGGCGTGCCGTTCGAGAGTGTCCCGGCTCCACTGCTTTCGATGACCGTGCAATCCCGGAGGCCCGCCTGCCCTGGCCTGGCCGTGGCCCTGGGCCAGCCTCCGAGGCTCACGCTGCTGGGAGGACGCTGGCTTTGGTCAAGCTGGTGCCCCAGACCCTGCCCTCACCCCCCTTCCCCCAGACTGGGGAGAGCAGAGCATTCACTCTGGACCGACGACCCACTGAGGGGCAGGGGGTTCGAGTTGAAAAGCTTTCCCACAGCTTTGCACGTCTGTGATCCGAGACGAGCCACTGCCTGAAATCTGAGGGCTGCAGATATAAAGTCAGGGGCGGGGGCTAGGATAGTTATGACAGGCGATCACTCGGACACACCTTTATCTCTAAGGAGATGGTCTGTGTGTGGGTGATGAGTTTGAGAGATACATTTCAGAAATCTGGAGAAATTCAGACAGTAAATATAACTGACATGTGCCACAGAAAGGTGAGAGAAGAGAAAAGCTTTCAATTTTCCTTGATTTCCTTGTCACTGAAAAGGTCATGGATGAGCAGAGTACCGAGGGCAGTGTCTTGAAACAAACTGCTAAGTTGCTAAGTCACTTCAGTCGTGTCCGACTCTGTGCGACCCCATAGACGGCAGCCCACCAGGCTCCCCTGTCCCTGGGATTCTCCAGGCAAGAACACTGGAGTGGGTTGCCATTTCCTTTTCCAAATTAATCTCCTGCTATTTGTGAAATTCTCAGGTGTGAATCTTAATCATTGTTATATTTTTACATTGTTCCTAAATGTTTTTCTTATTATATTGATGAATAACCCACAGACTAGAATTTGTGGAGCGTTTAACAGCAGAAAGTGAAGGAAAACTAAAGAGCCTCTTGATGAGGGTGAGAGAGGAGAGTGAAAAAGCTGCCTTAAAACTCAACATTAAAAAAAAACTGAGATTATGACATCTGGTCCCGTCATTTCAAGGCAAATAGAAGGGGATATTAATCTCCTGCTATTTGTGAAATTCTCAGGTGTGAATCTTAATCATTGTTATATTTTTACATTGTTCCTAAATGTTTTTCTTATTATATTGATGAATAACCCACAGACTAGAATTTGTGGAGCGTTTAACAGCAGAAAGTGAAGGAAAACTAAAGAGCCTCTTGATGAGGGTGAGAGAGGAGAGTGAAAAAGCTGCCTTAAAACTCAACATTAAAAAAAAACTGAGATTATGACATCTGGTCCCGTCATTTCAAGGCAAATAGAAGGGGAAAAAGTGGAAGTAGTGAGAGATTTTTTTTCTCGGGCTCCAAAATCACTGCAGACGGTGATTGCAACCATGAAATTAAAAGACATTTGCTCCTTGAAATCGATGACAAACCTAGACAGCATATTAAAAAGGAGAGACATTAGCCTGCTGATCTGTAAAGTCAAAGCTTTGGTTTCTCCAGTGGTCATGTATGGATGTGAGAACTGGACTATAAAGAAAACTGAGAGCCAAAGAATTGATGCTTTCAAACTGTGGTGTTGGAGAAGACTCTTGGACTGCAAGGAGATCAAAACTAAAGGTCAATCCTAAAGGAAATTGCTTGGAAAGCCTGGTCTCAATGAGGGTCTGGACTGCTGCCCCTGCATAACTCTGCATAGTCCATTATTTCTTTATGCACAACTTGAGGTATATAAGCTGATTTTGAAAATAAAGTCTTTGGAGTCTTGCACCGATGCTGGGCTTCCCCGGGTTGTTCTCTTCTCCCCTTAATCGGCTGAATTCCCATCTGTAACGGAGAGGCTCACCACGTCTACTTACTTGCCCTGGCTGCTAAGATCCATGCGAAAGGGAGCCTAAGGCGGGGCACCCTTCGATATTCAAGTGGGCGCCGGTGGCGTAACATAGATGGTGCAAACCTCTTGTCTCGAGGTTTTATTGGTTTTCCCCATAAACCAAATTATTTAACATCCTTTTCTCTGCCAAAATTTCCTACTATACTATTTCTTCCTAATCTCTATTTGCACCGATGCTGGGCTTCCCCGGGTTGTTCTCTTCTCCCCTTAATCGGCTGAATTCCCATCTGTAACGGAGAGGCTCACCACGTCTACTTACTTGCCCTGGCTGCTAAGATCCATGCGAAAGGGAGCCTAAGGCGGGGCACCCTTCGATATTCAAGTGGGCGCCGGTGGCGTAACATAGATGGTGCAAACCTCTTGTCTCGAGGTTTTATTGGTTTTCCCCATAAACCAAATTATTTAACATCCTTTTCTCTGCCAAAATTTCCTACTATACTATTTCTTCCTAATCTCTAAATAAATAAGTTTTTTCCTCACCTATCTGTCTCCCCTTCGAATCACCCTGGATCCACTGGGGCTGGACCCCGGCAGGAAATCAAACCTTAATATTCATTGGAAAGACTGATGCTGAAGCTGAAACTCCAATACTTTGGCCACCTGATGCGAAGAGTCGACTCATTGGAAAAGATCCTAATACTGGGAAAGAAACCTTGGGAGCAGGAGGAGAAGTGGGCAACAGAGGATGAGATGGTTGGATGGCATCACCGACTCGATGAATGTGAGTTTGACCAACTCCCGGAGCTGGCGAAGGACAGGCAAGCCTGGCGTGCTACGGTCCATGGGGTCGCCGAGAGTCAGACACAACTTAGCAACTGAACAAGAACAATATGAGTTACTTCATCCCATGAATAGAGTTTAACATTGAAAGATGGGCAGAATTTGTAAACATTTACCTAAAGCAGTTATAATGAAATGCCATGTTTACAGCAATTCCCTTTATTAATATTGTTTCTACTTTCTGTCAGACACAACTTAGCAACTGAACAAGAACAATATGAGTTACTTCATCCCATGAATAGAGTTTAACATTGAAAGATGGGCAGAATTTGTAAACATTTACCTAAAGCAGTTATAATGAAATGCCATGTTTACAGCAATTCCCTTTATTAATATTGTTTCTACTTTCTCTTCAGTTCAGTTCAGTTCAGTTGCTCAGTTGTGTCTGACTCTTTGCGACCCCATGAATCGCAGCACACCAGGCCTCCCTGTCCATCACCATCTCCCGGAGAGCACTCAGACTCACATCCATTGAGTCAGTGATGCCATCCAGCCATCTCATCCTCTGTCGTCCCCTTCTCCTCCTGCCCCCAATCCTTCCCAGCATCAGAATCTTTTCCAATGAGTCATCTCTTCTCATGAGGTGGCCAAAGTACTGGAGTTTCAGCTTCAGTATCAACCCTTCCAAAGAACACCCAAGGCTGATCTTCTTCAGAATGGACTGGTTGGATCTCCTTGCAGTCCAAGGGACTCTCAAGAGTCTTCTTCAACACCACAGTTCAAAAGCATCAATTCTTCGGCACTCAGCCTTCTTTACAGTCCAACTCTCACATCCATACATGACCACAGGAAAAACCACAGCCTTGACTAGATGGACCTTAGTCGGCAAAGTAATGGCTCTGCTTTTGAATATGCTGTCTAGGTTGGTCATAACTTTCCTTCCAAGGAGTAAACTTTCTCTTAGGTATTACTATTAAAAAATGGTTTAAAAAGTCCTAGATTTCATCAAAAATAGGCCAACAAGCCAACTGAAAAATGGGCAGGAGACTTAAATCACAGGGCTCATGGGGAAGAAAGCCTAAGAAGCGAGGACAGCTGCCCACCCTCATGGAAATGAGAGGAACGTGGTCTCACCGGGGAAACAAGCGAAGACTCGAGCTCACCCGACAGCACCTTCTGCTGACAAGGCCAGAAGAAAATTACTTGTTTTCCTGCATTTACTCAAACTGCAAGCAAGTGTGCAAATCGGTCAGTTGACTTAGAGGGGTTTTGTCAATATAAGAACATCACAAAATCCTTATCTTCTGACTTGGAAATGCTTCAGGGAAAATTTGCTCTACAGATAAACCGGCACCAAGGGAGAGATGGACAGCAGGGTCATCCCAGGGACAATGTGTACCTGTGTGTGTCTGCTATGGTTTATGGACAGCGTCTGTGTGCGTGCATGTGTGTGCAGTGGGTGTGCAGCATGCATGTGTGTGCTGTGTGTGTACACACTCATACCACACTCACGTGGGGAGAGAAGCAAGGGTGGGTCTGCTGACGAAAGGCTTTGTTGAAAGTGTGTGAAAAGCTTGTCCTGCCTTCAGGGTGCTCTGGGATTTGGGGGAAACCATCCGTAAAATCACTTTTTTGATGCCAAAATATTTACTTTGGGAGGAGAGAGAAGAAAAGGCCTGTCAGGAGGGGCTGGGGTGGCTCTGGTCTAAAAGGCCGTAAGTCTGCAGGCGGTGGAGCCAGGGTCGCAGGCTTAGCGGCAGTGCCCAGGCCTGTGCTCTGCCTGTCCCCAGAGACCCAGGCCCCACTCCTGAGCCCCTGCAGGGTCCTTCAGGCCTCTCGGCCAGCGGCCCTGAGGGGCTTTCCCACCACACGCGCGGATGTGCTCCGACGGCAGCCACGACTGGCATTTAGACGGGTGAGCCGACCTTTAGGTGTATTTTAGAGAGAAGGCGGCTGAAGGTGAAGAGAGCTGAGTCATTCCTGGCCCTCAGGAGTGAGTGCCTGGTTTCAGAATGTGGTGGATGAAAAACCTGAAACCCGTCCAACCGCAGATATCTCAAGTGCTGGGGAAATGTGAGCAAACATTCTCTTAAACGTGGAGCTGAGCTTGCGAGAAAGGCTGGGGTGCTTCCAGGGGTCAGAGGGTTGGGCTGGGGGCAGGGATGGGGCATTCAGGGTCCCGGGTGGGCCCTTGGGTTTTTGGAGTAACTGAGGGGCTTGAACTGAAAGCTCCCTTCATGGGTCTGGGAAGGATGGATCCCGAACGGCAGGAGCAACAGAGGAGCTGTGTTCCCACACCCCAGAGAGGGGCAGAGCCCACCCTGCATCTCCCCCGAGAATCCTGGGGTGGGGGCCCGCACCCCAGGCAGGTGGCCCAGGCAGATTCCCAAACACGGAGCTTGACATCAGGGAAAAGGCGCTAAGCAGCAGGGAAACACACAGTCCCAAGGCGGCATCAGCAGCTAGAGCAGACGCTGATGGTGCCCACTGTTCCTGGGGACTTCGCATCCCCAGGTGGAGAACCTGATCCAGCCCAGCACCTGGGGACAGGCGCGACAGAGACCACGCGGCCACAGCCCCGATGGCAGATGGTGTGTGGCTGCACAGACCACGTGCTCCTGCAAACACCCTGCCCAGGAGGAGCCGACCGCAGCGAAGCCACGTCCACCTCTGGATGGGAAAGCGTGGTCTGTGCTCCTTGCTGCCTGCTGGCGTGGCTGGGCTCCTGGGCCACACGCCGCAGAACAGAGGTGAAGAGGGCGTGCGCGTCTGTGTTTCCAGCTTCAGGGCGACAGCGTGCCGGGTGTGCTGTTAGTGCCTGGGGCTACTGTGTTCAGGGCAGGGAACTTCCCCTCTATCCCTAGTTTGCTAGAAGTTTTAAAGACACATTTTTGACATTTATCCAGCCCTGGGGTCTGAGAGGCTGGGTGAGGACGTGAGGATGTTACTTATTCTCTGTCCTCTTCAGGACCCCTCACATCTTCCCTAATTAAAAAGAAAACGTGCTTTTCACAGCAAACCTGCTCAGGTGACTTCACAAGAGCAGCAGGTATGGGACACCAACCCCTCACAATAATTTCAGATGATTTATATCAAGTCAGAAATTTATTCAGGAAAATAGGAAACATGGGCTCATCCTTGTTGGACCACACTTACGATAATAAGGGCCATGCTTTGTAACAAGTGCTCCTGGGTGATTGGGCATCATCTCGTATTCACTAGAGGCCAACACCCTGGTCCGTAGGGTTATATTTTGCTTCACTCACTTTACAGTAGCAGATCTTTTCGGAACGACATTCACAGCTCAAGTATGGCACTCTGTGTGATAGCGTGCCGGGTGTGCTGTTAGTGCCTGGGGCTACTGTGTTCAGGGCAGGGAACTTCCCCTCTATCCCTAGTTTGCTAGAAGTTTTAAAGACACATTTTTGACATTTATCCAGCCCTGGGGTCTGAGAGGCTGGGTGAGGACGTGAGGATGTTACTTATTCTCTGTCCTCTTCAGGACCCCTCACATCTTCCCTAATTAAAAAGAAAACGTGCTTTTCACAGCAAACCTGCTCAGGTGACTTCACAAGAGCAGCAGGTATGGGACACCAACCCCTCACAATAATTTCAGATGATTTATATCAAGTCAGAAATTTATTCAGGAAAATAGGAAACATGGGCTCATCCTTGTTGGACCACACTTACGATAATAAGGGCCATGCTTTGTAACAAGTGCTCCTGGGTGATTGGGCATCATCTCGTATCACTAGAGGCCAACACCCTGGTCCGTAGGGTTATATTTTGCTTCACTCACTTTACAGTAGCAGATCTTTTCGGAACGACATTCACAGCTCAAGTATGGCACTCTGTGTGATATGGATGCCAACTCTGCTTAGATGGAATTATAATGGTCACCTTATTCTTCATGTTGCCTGTGCCTGTGGAACAAGAGTGAAGCCTTAGACTCTAAAGTCACATGTCTGGGCTGAAATACCAGTGGGGACGCTTGCTGGCCCCGTGCCATGGACAACTTGATTGTGTCCCTGGGCCCGTATTTTCTCCCTTTTAAAACAGGAGTACTGACGGTGCCCGCTTCCAGCACTGCTGTGAGGATCACGACCCGCAGTGTGCCGCGCCCCTGCAGACAACCGCAGGCCATCAGGAGTGTCCTCGCCCCTCGAGGGTGCTGCCCAGAGCTGTGTTAACACCATCTCCACTGACCCGTCAGTGTTAGCAGACGACCCGCCCGCCAGCCTGCTTTACGGGTGAGGTCACTGGGGCTTGCAGAGGAGAAAACTGTTCTGCAGGCTGCGGTCATTTAGTCTTTGCTTTACGGGTGTTGTTGGTCATGTATACGATCGCTTGATGCTGCACTCCTGATTGGAAACACTACCCTCGATTCACCCTTGTTCCTGTGAGAGAATACTATCCGCCCTGAGAAGATTTACTGTGATGCTGTTTGGGGGCATGCACTAAAGCAAAACACGAAAAGGAATGAAAAATGCACGAAATCAACAAAATGAACCAAAGTAAAGCAGAACAGTGTGTGTGCTAAGTCACTTCAGCTGTGCCCAACTCTGCAGCGCCACGGACTGCAGCCCGCCAGGCTCCTCTGTGCATGGGATTCTCCAGCAAGAGCACTGGAGGGGATTGCCAGGCCCTCCTCCAGGGGATCTTCCCAACTGACTGAACCCACGCCTCTGGCATCTCCTGTGTTGGCAGGCAGGTTCGTTACCGCTAGTGCCGCCTGGGAAGCCAAAACAGAGACAGAGGAATCGCAGAGCCGGCGTGACACAGGAGGAGCCTGGAGCTGGGGCGGGGCCTCCGCTTCCCTCCTGGCCTCGGGTGCTGACAGGCCCCGTGGGCAGGACCCGGGACCCTGGCTCCCGCCATTGCATTTCTCTGACCTGCCACCTTGGTGGGCTGAAGCCAGCAATCTCCAGGTCCGCTTCCTGGTCTAACACTCCTACCAGAAGTCATGTGTTGATGGTTTCAGAGACCAAGCGCTCACTAAGCGAGTGTCGGCTGACGTGGGGCACTGGCTGCTCGGAGGCACCCGGCTCCGAGTCTGGCTCTGTCCCGTCTCCATGCGCTCACCTTTTCTGGAAGGAGGAGAACACGTCACTTTTGTTGTAATAGCTGATACTCCCTCCATGAAGACCCGCACTCACCCTGCACGGTTTGGAAAACATTTGTACCAGATGGTGAAGCGAATCCAGATGCAACTCATTATTCAATCAGATTAATCTCCTTCCTTGGCTGATGACATGAACTTTCCAAAGGCCCAATTTGTTCTAACTTTAATCAGCTTGGACCCCCTTGGTTTTAAAGTATCTGTGTCAGAAACAGTCACATTTCGGAAAAGACTTGAACTCTCTCCAGGTCTGAATGTGAAATGTTTCAGGTCAAGCCCAGAAGGGCACAGAGGGGGCAGCAGAGGGCAGGCACCCAGAACTCCCGGTTCTGCCTTCAGAGCGTCTCCTCAGGGTGCAGCGCGGCTCACCGCGGCGTCGTCTGCATTCCAGCCGCGGAGTGAGGCCTGCAGCCGCCTGCACCCCTGGAGGGCGGGCGTGTGCTGGGTGGTGCCAGGTGCCGGGGGCTCACTTGGCCTTACCCTCCTGACCCCCTGAGCTCAGGGCCGGGGAGCGGGGGGGTCTCTTGCTCAGAGTGTGCAAATGGCAGAGCTGTTCTTGTGCAAACTCTTTCTCTAAACTGGTTTACACTGGTATCTGCTGTTTAACAACAACAACGAAAAGGGGAGTAAGCGCTTGAGCAATCAGCTGTCCGAGGTTCGGCCAGGTAATCTCTTGATAGTGGAGGCAAATATTGTCCCTTGTCCCCTTTTGCTCAGTTCCCTTTCCCCTGGTCCTCGAGATCGCAGTACCTGGGAGAGTTTCACAGTGTGAAGTCTGAAACGGAAACTGAAGGTAGGCCCCTCACGGCCCAGCAGCCAGGCTGGGCAGCTCCCCGGAGAGGTCACAGCCCCAGGCCTGGGCGCCAGCAGGCTGCTGGTGGTTGCCCCGGAGGAGCTTTGAGCCAGACCCTGGGTCCTCCTGCCTCCAAGACTCCTTCACACCGAGTGACACGGCCCCCACCCTTGGGGCCACCTCACTGCCTCCACCACACTCACTCCCCTGAAGGTGGCCCAGAACCCAGTTTCTCTTTCCACGGGGCTGTCGCTCTCCACAGCCTCTGCCCTGTGTGCCTGCCGGTGGGAGCTGCGGCTGCAGCCCCGAGAGACACAGGAAAGGCAGACCTCAGGGAACTCCCCGGTGTGTCTGCCAGCCCCCCTTCAGCTGTCAGCAGGTCCTCATTCCCTCCCCAGACGTGTTAACGAGTGGTCCTCGCGGTTGCACCGTTGTCTTGTTGGAATATTTTTAGTTTGGGTGAAGTACGTCCCGGACACTTGAAGAAGCGTCCTCCCAAGGCCGAAAGCGAGAGTCTTTCTCCTTGCTGTGCTCCCGCTGCTCCACTATCGTCCCTGATTCAGATTTGCTCACAACCTGACGTCCTGCTCAGAGCCTGCCCTTCGGGAGGGGGACTGTAACCACCTTTGCAGAGCTTCTGAGCGTTAGCGTGACTGAGAACTCCTTGGAGGAGGGTGACTCCCGTGGCGCTTTGGTCTCACATCTGGAGCAGAGCAGAGAAGGGGGCTCTGAGTCGGTGGGGAGCTGGTCCCTGGGGCGACCGCCCCTCCGCGGCCTCGGCCACTGTGGCAGAGTTGAGCAGAGGCCACACCTGCCTCAGGAAGGCACGTGATGCCGAGGAGACTGGGAGCAAACTCGCAGCTTATCTACGAAGCCGTCAGTGTTGATCAAGGGAATGGCTCTATAACATTTTCTTAACTTCCCTCTGGCCACTCCCGTCAACATCGAGCCTGAAGCAGCCTTGGTCATGAAGAAAGTTCCAGAACCCTTGCAGGCTTCCTGGTACTCTGACCCAGCACAGGGTGCAGGTCCTGAACCATCCAACATTACAACTTTTCTCTGTCCAGGCTGGTTACCCCTCTCACACAGTGAAGCCTCCACAGACAAGACAGACACACGGCGAGGCCGTTCCCATGGACGAGGCCGTTCCCATGGAAACTACAGAGCAGGCATTGCGGAGCTGGGTCTGGCCAACTCCTGGTCCAGGACAGTGAAAGTTCAGGGGTGTCTTTCCTCTTCCTGTGGGCTTTACCCCCCCAGCCAGATCTCTGGGCCTCCTGGAGGTGCTGGAGCCAGGACAGGAGAGGATGTGGAGGCCCAGCCTCCATCCAGCACCTGCCTCAGCACGGAGTCCATCGCTGCTCTTGGGTGGCTGGACCGGACTCCACGTCTAGCAGAAGGCCCAGTCTTCCTGGTGACCAATCTGCTGAACTAGTCACTGAAATGCCCTACTCTCCTCCAAGCCTAGATGCCACGTGATGACCTTCTGGACCACGGGCATCAGAGGCCAGGTCTCCCGGACACAGACAAGCAGGAGGGGCTGGGTGGCCCTGTCCTGGAGAATCTCCCAAGCCCACAGGGACACACCTGACTCTTACACAACGTGCTCATGGAGTGATGTGAGGCAAAGGTGTACACCAATAAGAGACAGCGCCTACATGATTCTGAAGTTCAGCCCCAGACGATGGTCTGCGTACCTGCTGTGAGTTTTGTAGGTGATGTGCTTGGAAGTTGACGTAGTGTTCACACCCTGGAGAAGGAAATGGCAACCCACTTCAGTATTCCTGCCTGAAGAACCCCAAGGACAGAGGGCCTGGCGGGCTACAGTCCATGGAGTTGCAGAGTCGGACATGACTTAGCAACTAAACCACCAGTATTCACACCACATTGTGCAGGGTTCTGGGAGGCAGGGAGGTGGAGAGGCAGGAGACTGAGCCGCCCGTCCTCTGAATGGGGCAACCAAGGAGCCGCCTCCGCCGTGATGTCGTGGCCTTGCAAGAATGATCGATGAGAGACGCTCCACAAAGCTCTGGGGACATATCGACCGACATCCAAGTTCCTCGTCTGTGGAGTGGACGTTCCCTCATCAGAGTTTGTCTGGGTGAAACCCCCTGGACGTGTGTGCAGGGCAGGCATGGGGGTGAAGGGACCTCTGAGACCCCGTCTCGCCCTCCCTCCTGCCCTGGACTCTCGTCTCCCATCAGGCAGGTGGTGACCACGTTTTCCCTGTTCCCTGCAGACCAGCTTCATCTGCTTGCTTGTCGGTGTGGTGATTCCCAGTGCCCACCATCCCAGGAAAAGCATCTCATCTCACCTCCCTGCACCCAGGGAGCCGCTAACGAGTCTTGACTAGCCAGCACCTGCACAGAACCAAGAAGCATTGTCTGTGGCCACACGTCACTGGGGGATGAACCCTCCAGTCTTGAGCCAGCGCCCACCAGCTTTCAGCAGCGGTGAGGATGGCAGGGGCCGTGCTGAGACCCTGAGCATCCTCAGACACAAGTGTCCAGGTAACGAGCACTGAGCCTGGGCAACACTGGGCCCCAGTTCCGTTCACAGGGGCGGGCCCACTGGGCCCGTGTGCTGGGTGCCGTCCCGCCTGGTGTGTGGAGTGTGGCGCCTCCAGGTCCAGCTCATTCCAGTCCCCTGCTCTGTTACTGAGTCACAGAGCTGCAGGGTGGGGCTTTGATTGAGGATAATTTGCCTATTCCTATCATGTAAGTTTAAATATTACCATAATCACGTCTCCACCAGAAAGAACACTCCATCCGAGTGGCCTCGCCCTGCCCTAGGTGACCCTCTGTCCTGTGTGCCTGGGACCATCCCAGTCTTGGCACCAAAAGCCCCACGTCAAGGCCAAGCCAGAATGGGGGGTCACCCTAGCTGTTCCCAGCTTGAGCCTCATGAGTGTGGCTGTGTCTCCCCCCCCGCCCCCACCCCTGCCCCCGCCCACTGAGAGCAGCTCCTTCTCTGCTTCCCAGAGGCCAGGCCTGGGAGGACTTGGATTCCAGGGACCAGGCCTGAGGTCTGCCCACCTGGCAGGGGACCGGAGCTCACAGGACCCCCATCCTGGGCTTTAGAACTCAGGGGCTGCCCTAAACAGCTCGCCCACCTGCCCTGAAGGCAACTCCAGGCCTGCCTGGAGGGGATGTGGAGTCACAGCCTCTACCGCTGATGTCACCAAATGCAGCGGGCACCACCTGAGACCTGGTTTTATATGAAAACGTCCTTACTTCTCCACGGAATCCCTGTGGTTGGGATGGAGACACAGGACTTGTCTTTTTTTGGAAGGGGCATCTTCCCAGGTGGCCCAGGGGTAAAGAATCCGCCTGCGTTGTTGGAGACACCAGTTTGATTCCTGGGTTGGGAAGACACCTGGAGAAAGTGAAAGAAAGTGAAAGTGAAGCTGCTCAGCCGTGTCCGACTCTGCGGCCCCGTGGACTGCAGCCCACCAGGCTCCTCCGCCCATGGGATTCTCCAGGCAAGAACACTGGAGTGGGGTGCCATTTCCTTCTCCAGGGCATCTTCCTGACCCAGGGATCGAACCCAGGCCTCCTGCATTGCAGGCAGATGTTTTAACCTCCGAGCCCCCAGGGACTGGCCTGGGAAGACACCTGACGTGAGGCCCGGGATGCTCTGGCGTCACGTCCTCCAGGACGGAGCCGGGACAGGACTGAGGGTCTGCCCCCTGCCCTGGGCTCCGCTGGGGGTGGGGGGCT
>SJYC01115149.1:0-27967 GCA_006408675.1 Madoqua kirkii | reverse complement strand
GCCCGCGGGCCCCGCCCACAGCCCGCGGGCCCCGCCCACAGCCCGCGGGGCCCTGCCTGTTCTCAGGTCTTCTCCTTCCCCAGGAGACCGCTGTGCTCCTTCACTTCCTCTGCCCCCGACCTCCTCCCGCCCACCCTTGATCTGACTCTGCCCAGGCACTCTCCAGGGCAGCGGCCGCAGCCAGAAACCACAGTCAGCTCACGGCGTGAGACGTACAGCACTAAGTGCGCACGTTGCCGGCACCAGACAGCTTCCGGGATGGGGGCTCCCGGCTGTGCCAGGGCCCCAGGCTGCAGGGGCCCACGTGGAGGGCATGGGTGGAGGGGCAGGGGTGGTTCCGGGAGGGGTGGTCTGCTTTCTGATTACCTCCACCCGCATCGGCCTCTTTCCGTGGGCCCTGGCGGCACTGGTTTTGTGATGGAGCAAGAAAAACTGTGCTTGGAGACGCACAGGCTGGATGGGGAGCCTGGGGGCCGGCCCGCAGGGGCTCCTGACCACGTGCTGGCCCCAGCCGTGACCGTCTTCCTTTAGGGGCTCCCGAGAGGAAGGGGCTGGAGGATGGTGCCCAGCGGGGCTTTGTGACCCCAGGGTCCCCAGAGTGGTCTGCCTCCCCTGTGATCCCAGGCCGCCAACTCCCGCGTGGCACAACTGTGCTCACGAGTCTCGGAGTTCTCACGGGGCTCTGCACGTTCGCCCTCCCTGCCCGCTCCCACTACAAAGGGCCTCGCACACCCCCATGCCTCCCCGGCTGGCACGGCCCCAGCGTAAACAGAGGGTGCGCTTTCCGTATTAATCACCGATATGAAAACACACGGCCTCTCTCTATTGTTCTGAACCTGGTTCACACCCTGTGTGACTTCACACTGTTCCTGCAGCGCTGGCTTGCCCTGAACTACGACTGACACTGATTCACCAGCACAGAAAGCGTGCTGTCTGCTCTCTGTGTCTACATGGAGCTCCCTGGGGGCTGCCCAGTGGCGGCTCAGGCCTGAGATGGTGCAGGGGGAGGTCAGGCTCCCAAGGGCGGGCGACTCGGAGCCTCCACCGGCCGCGCAGGGCCACCCTCTGCTGATTCTGCGGGTCAGCCTCATCCGGTTCCTAGCCAAATCCCTGCGCTCGCTTCCTAAATCAGACCAGTCCCATTAGAATCGGGGCATCCTCCGCCTACTTGAAGCAGGAGGCACTCTCAGCAGCGCATGGGACAAGGACACGTGTGGTCTGGAGGCGGCGCCGCAGAGCTGGGACTCCTGCAGGTGGGAGGCCTCGGTGGAGAGGAGGCAGCCCCGTCACCAGGGCGCCCGAGGGCCTCGAGGAGGTAGAGGGGCCTCTGAGCGCCACCCCATCAGCCCCAAAGCCAGACGCAGCCCGAAGAAAATGAAACAGCGAGCAGAGAGGCTTTCAAGTTCTCAAGCTTAAAAATAAGACACAGTTTGCTAAATTTCCAATGGAAAGGAAAATTTATAGCTTCTTTCCTTAATTCCAAGTCCTGTTTCCACCCACGTTTTAGTCATCTGAGTGATGTGTGGGACAGCAGCGTGTGGGAGGCGGCTCGGGGTTCACAGGGCCGAGTAAGCAGAAATCCTTTTCAGCTCTGCAGCCCCACCGCCTTCCAGAGGCGACATGGAGCCTCTTTCTCTTTAGCCCTTTCTGCGTCTCAAGGGATAAAGAAAAGAAGAAAGTGTGTCTCTCCTGAGTAGGGAAATGGGAAGATTGAACAGGAAACGGAGAGAAAACCAGTGTACCCCGCCCCAGCCAAGGCACTGGGAGGAAGACGCCTTTCTTCCTCTCACGGACGCTCTGGACTCTCGGCTCAGCCCTCTCCTCCACTCTGCCCGCTTCTGCTCCTTTGAACCCGCACAGCAATGGAAGCAGTTCTGTGCGGAAGTGAGGAGACCGAGTTTTCCGTGATGAGTCACAAAAGGAGGTGCTCGTTTTCATTTTTTCAGTTGTGGTGAAATATACACGATGAACATGACATTCAGCACGCCATGCGGCCGTCCCCAGCCTTCAGCCCTGGAATTCTTCATCTTGCAAAGCCGAGCGCAATCCCCGGGAAACACTGATGGCCCCCCGTCCTGGCTGCTGGCCCCCAGCCCCCTGCTCTGTCTCTGAATCTGACTCCACCAGGAGCCTCGTAAGTGGAGTCACCGAGTCTTCGTCCTTGGGTGACAGCTTAGTCCACTGGGCATCGTGTCCTCCAGGCTCGCCCTCCGGTGGCTTCCTCTGTGAGGCTGAATGGCGTCCTGCCCTGTGGATGGACCACCTTCTGTCTGTCCACAGTCCACTGCTGGGGCCTTGGGTGGTCTCCACTCATCTGTGTTGTGTTTCAACCTGGCCTCATTCCCCACGGTGACCACATCCACAACTCCCCACGACGTCCACACCCCCAACTCCCCACGGCGTCCACACCCCCAACTCCCCACGGCGTCCACACCCCCAACTCCCCACTGGCCGTCCCACCTCGCTTCTCCCCAGCACCCACCAGGTTTCAGAGGGCTTTAGTCTTGCCTCCAGCTCGTCCATTGATCAACGACTCAGGGGGACACACCACGTCCTTTATTTGCACGGAGAGGCTGTGCATACAGCCATCACGCTGGGCTCTGCCTGCACCATGGTGAGGCCCCGGCCCTGAGGGTATCACCCACAGGCCCTTCCCGTGAGGATGGGAACCTCGAGGAGACACAGGGGCGGAGGGCAGCGAGGAGGCCCCGGCTTCGGTCCTCGGGACTGCCTGTGGGGCCTGCCTGTGGGGCCTGCAACTGGAGGGGGCAGGAGGGACCCCACAGCGCCTTCTGAGCTGTCGGGCACCAGGGCCACGGGCCCTCAAGTCAGAAAAGGAAAGAAAGCGCATGAAGGAAACCCCCATCTTGTTTAAAAACAACAGCAAACTGTGGAGGACATGGAGGCCTCGGGAACCCGGTTTCCTGACCACAAGCGGCACTCAGGGAGGAACAGCAGCGCCCCTAGTCCTCCTTGGGAGGACCACGCAGCTGGCACACCCCACGGACTCGGGTCTCGGGGCAGCGGACTGCGGCGCAGACCCCCACCTCCCGCTCTCTGCGTCCCACCTGCCAGCCCGACCCTGAGGCCGCCTCCTCCTGGGGGACGTGCAGACGGGGGCCAGGCCAAGGTGCGGCAGCTCCCCCGCAGGCCTGTGCATCAGCGCTGCAGAAAGAGCCCAGTGGCCCTGGCTGCTACTTTTGAGCGGCTCCTCCCGGGTGGGATTCCTCCCAGGGCGGGATGTGGGTGCCGCCTGTGAAAGAGGCCGCTGGTCGCAAGGCCCTGGAGCAGGGGCTCAGAGGGGCTGTGCAATGCAGTGGTTTGGGGAGCTTTCAAATACTCAGATTTCAGGCCCCACTCACGACAAATTAGGAAAAGCTAGTGAACCTCTGAGCACAGAACCCAGGCGTCCACATTCTTGTAAACCCCTAGCAAGTGGCTGCACACGGGCTCTGAGAGCCGCCTCTCAGAGACCCACCCACACACACCGGGTGGCGCATTCCCATATCCAGCGACTCTCGGGACGTTATTAAGGCTAGACAGTCAATGCCGCTTCCTTAAAAGATGTACATCTTTGCAAAGAACAAAGCTGGACAAACACAGACAAAACCGTGGCGACCTGTATCTCTACATAACAGGGGGCTGGTGTCTGATTTTCTTTTGTTTTGCCTCCTTATGTTTTCGAAAGCTCCTCAGCTGAACAGCTCGGTCACTGGCAAGGACAGCAACGCCTGCTCAGAGGAGGGACTACGTCCCTCGACGCTAGGCACGCCGGCCTGGGGTGCGCAGGAGGCCTGCCCCCGGGGCCCCTGTAACGGGGCCCTGCGCCCAGGGAGTTAGCCCTTTGTGTTGGCCCTGTGCCCTGTGCCGGGGCGTCTCCGGTCCCCGAGAGGGCAACGGTGGGCTCTGTGTCCCCAGAACCAGGTGAGGACGCCCAGCACATGGGGCCCTGCTTCCAGATCCGGCCGTGACCTCCCCAATGACCCGAGTGAGGACTTCGCCTCGACTTCTGGACCCAGTGTGGAAGTGAAGGCTGGCCCAGATGGGCCCTTCCCCTCCTGCGCACACAGAGCAGGCTGTCTGCCAGATCCCGGTGGATGGAGCCTGGAGGACAGGGCGGGGGCGGGGGCGGCCCGCCTACTCTTCAAAGGGCGGCGAATGAGTCTTCCTATTGTCTGGGTCCATGTGTACACCTGGGTTTTGCCACCTGGGCTCTCAGGGAGACCACAGAGCCGGAGCCTCCACACAGGGCAGGCCAGCGCCCATCCGTGGGATCAAAGGACGGGCCGTCAAAGGCAGCGAGTTTGACCGGAAGGCCTCCTCCAGCTGCGGGAACAGAGGATGCGCAGCGGGGGAGGCCGTGGGGGAAGGAGACCGTCAAAGGCGGGTTAAAATGGAGTCCACGGGATAACCCATCCCACACCCCGACAGCAGCGAGCGCCCCACGGGCCTGCAGCCTTGCCCGCTGTGCTGGGGCGCCTGTTGGCGGTTGACTGGCACCGCCAGGGTCGCTCAGTGGGAGGAGGGCAGGTTCCGCTCAGCGGTCCCCACCTCGGAGAATCACAGGCCGGGCGAGTCTGAGGAGCGCTGAGGATGGACCGGAGGAGCAGCGCTCACGCCCGGTGCAGCTCCGGGGGTCTGCCAGGGCCACGTTTCACCGCCGCACCCTCACCCTGCACTGAGCCTCCCGGGTCCTCTGAAGCAGCTCCTGACCCTGCCGTATGCCTCCTTGCGGGGCTCTGCCTCCTGCCATTATTCCTCCTCTATTATCTTCATAATCTTTGCTTTTCTCTTCCGTCTGATCTCATACATTCCATCACTTATTTTCTGTCTTTCTTCTGCTCTTTATGATCAGAAATCAAAACCAAACTCAACAGAACACTGTGGGCTCCTGAGCCAGAGTAGAGAGGAAGGTTCCGGCTGGAGTGGGGGTGGGGTTGTGGTTCAGTCGCTCAGCCTTGACGACTCTTTGCGACCCCATGGACTGCAGCACGCCAGGCTCTTCTGTCCTCGACCATCTCCCAGAGTTTCCTCAAACTCACGTCCATCGAGTCGGTGATGCCATCCAACCATCATCCTCTGTCGCCCCCTTCTCCTCCCGCCTTCAGTCTTTCCATCATCAGGGTCTTTTCAGTGAGTCAGCTCTTCGCATCAGGTGGCCGAAGTATTGCAGCTTCAGCTTCTGTCCTTCCAATGAGTATTCAGGACTAATTTCCTTTAGGAGGGGCTGGTTGGATCTTGCTGTCCAAGGTTCTCACGTCTTCTCCAGCACCGTAGCACGAAAGCATTGGTTTTTTGGCACTTTGGTGGTGTCTGACTGCAGGAGGTGTTGTACTTCTACAGCTGCTTCTAAGTCAGGAATCAAGTCAGCTTCTGTGGGCAGCCACCGAGGGCAGACGGGTGTCCGCCGAAACTGAGGCGTGACTCCTTGAGTGGGAAGAGGGGAGAGGCTGTGAAGAACTGTTTAAACTGGGGCCAATGTAAAACATCGAAGTGCACAGGGGTCCATGCCAGGCCAGGCTGGGGCTCACCCGGGGGTGACCTCACCTCCAGGGAAGGGCTGCCGTCTTGAGAGCACGTGGGTCCGAATGTGGGTCAGACCGCGTTGCCCTCTGCCCGAGCCCACCGCACCGCACCTTCTCACCAGGACGCTGCCAGCACCCTGCGGACTCCCTCGGGCCGCACCCACTGCAGGGAGCAGCAGCCTCCCGAGGCCTTCGTCTTTCTACGACTTGGACGCCCCCACGGCTCTGGAGGCTTCTGCTTCCTGGTGCTCATCAGCCTGCCCGAGGCCCAGGATGAGGCAGCAGGGAGACGCGGCTGAAGCCCCAGTCGTGAGAGGGCGCCAGGCAGGGCAGCTCCGAGAGGCTGCCCAGGGGACGCGTTGAGCCCCCCGGGGGCCGCTGATCCTGCACGCCCCTCTGGCCTCAGCTGTGGCCCCTCCCCGCGCCTGGACCCACAGGCCCCAGCGTCCGCTGCCGGATACAGGAAGCAGTGCAGGAGGCGTCCTCCTCAGCCCGCAGGTCACCGGCCGTGTCATCGCAGGGTCTGGAGGGCAGGTCGGTCACGGCCGCGGCTACCCGCAGGCTCCCGGGACGGTCTCTTTGAACGTGAGGGAAGTTTAACTATTTTGGAAAGCTGGCAGAGGTCCAAGGGCAAGGATGTTTTCTTTCTTTTGTGCGAGGGCAGGAGGGCAGGGAGGGATCTTGCTATTTTGGTGTCTGGAGGTGACAGCACAGACTCTCGGAGGAGCCAGGCCCCCGTGGCGCTGCGTGCAGGCGGGCAGGAGCACCTGGGGGAGCCTTGGGGTCTCGGGGTGCAGGGCGTCGACGGCAGCCCGGCACCTTCTTCCGGGTCACGCTGTGAACACCCTCACGGCAGGCCCGAGGCCATCCCCTCCTCAGTGCCCTGGACACCGGCCTGGGCCTCGTCGCCTCCAGGGGACGCCCAGGAGGCAGGAGAGCGACAGGCCGGCTGGCGTGTCCCCAGGACGTAGAAGGCGAACCGCCTGGGTCTCTCCCGCCCGTGGCGCACACGGAAACAACCTCCCCGCGCTCTCTGCTGACGTGGCCGCAGGGTCGTCGCCAAATAGAATCACCCTAATCATTTGAGCATCTTCCTGAGATTCTTCAGAGAAAATATATCATCTTCATTTTGAGAAGAACGGGCAACTTTCCCATGCCCGTTCCTCCCACGTGAAAAGTGAAGTGAAGGTGTCAGTGACTCAGGCGTGTCTGACCCTTTGCAACCACATGGACTATAGCCCTCCAGGCTCCTCTGTCCATGGGGTTCTCTAGGCAAGAATCCTGGAGCGGGTGCCATTTCCTTCCCCAGGGCGTCCTCCCGACCCAGGAACTGAAGCAAGGCCCCGTGCGTCTCCTGCAGGTGGATCCTTCCCACTTGAACCGTGTTCCTCCCCTGCTGCTGCTTTGAAGTCACTTCAGTCGCGTCCGGCTCTGTGCGACCCCACAGATGGCAGCCCACCAGGCTCCCCCGTCCCTGGGATTCTCCAGGCAAGAGCACTGGAGTGGGTTGCCATTTCCCTCTCCAATGCATGAAAGTGAAAAGTGAAAGTGAAGTCGCTCAGTTGCGCCCGACTCTTAGCGACCTCATGGACTGCAGCCCACCAGGCTCCCCCGTCCCTGGGATTTTCCAGGCAAGAGCACTGGAGTGGGGTGCCATTGCCTTTTCTGTTGGACCCCTGTAAATGCCTGTCAGGGAAACGACCTGTGCGGCAAGCCGGGTTCCGGGGCCCTGATGCCCTGGCAGCAGCAATCTGACACAGGCCTCCTCACCCTTCTGCAACGCTGTGCCCTCCCCGGAGCCCCTTGCCCGTGGCCGGGTCAGAAACCGGGTGAGCAACACAGAAGAGAGAGTGAGGAGACCGCCCGCCAGCCTGGCCCACCTGCCAGGGTTCCACGTGGCGCCAAGCCCAGAGCTGTTCTGTTTACCCTGTGGACTGAGTGTCCTGAGTGCCTAATTAAGCGTCTGCATCTCACAGCACTGGCTGGATTCTTTACTGAACAGTGAACGGAAAGCCGTGGAGACACCAGGTTCTTCACCCAGGGGAGAGGTGCATTACCCTGACACTTGGAGGAGCAGCCGTAAGTGGGTAAAAGAACAGGAACGACAGCTGCACCTACGACTATCTCGAGCTGAGTTTCCGGTGGAGTAGCTGCTCTGTTACCGAAGGCGTGTCTTTCAACTTCACTCGCAATCATTTCACTGAATAAGACAGAGCAGCTTCAGACTGCACACCCACCCTGGAGCCGGCCCACGCAGAGGTCAGCGTCCGCAGGCCGTGCGTCCAGGGCGGTGGGTCGGTCCCTCTCTGTTCTGGACTGTCCCCCGCCTTTCCTGGGGAGCTGAGCAGTGAGTCTGATGCCCCAGTGTCTTCCTGCCTCTATGGGGAGCGTTTTGCTCGATGTTCAGCAGTGACTTTTGCCCCAGATCCTGGCTTTGCTCACGCCTCCGCTTCCTCCATCTCAGACCGCCTCACTCCACGGGCGGTGGGAAGGAAGTCAGCTTCTGCCATGTTCTGTGGGTCAAGGAAGGCTTGTTTATCCTGCCAGTAAAGTCAACAGCTGCTGACTTCCTGCGGGACTGCAGGCTCTCTGAGCCCAGTGGATCAAAGCCTCGGCCGTAGCAGTTCTGAAAATATGCTAATACGGCACCTGTGGGCCCACCTCCGGGAGGAAGCGGAAAGCTCACAGGGGCCTGTGGTCTCACCTGGGAACCTCGCAGGGCAGGGGGGAGGACACGGCCTACCCAAGGAGCACCTGGAGGCCCCATCGCCCTGTCCCGAGACCCACAGCCTCCCTAGGCAGGAGGTGTGCAGACTGGACTTCTCAGCGATGGCCTCCAGTGGGCTTTGTCTGTTTGGACAAGATCTGCTCAGAGCAGTGGTCCTCCCTGAGACTGGTCCACTCAGGCCGGCTCCCCATCGGTGCGGCTGAAGCTGCGGTCCTGCAGCGTCTCAGCTCTGTCCTGGAACCCTGGTGCTCCTGCAGTCCGCAGTTTACTATCCATCTTCAGTTCAGTTCAGTTCAGTTCAGTCGTTCAGTCGTGTCCGACACTTTGCGACCCCATGGACTGCAGCACGCCAGGCTTCCTTGTCCATCACCATCTTCCAGAGTTTACTCAAACTCATGTCCATCAAGTTGGTGATGCCATCCACCCACCTCATCCTCGGTCGTCCCCTTCTCCTCCCTGCTTCAATCGTTCCCAGCATCAGTCTTTTTCAATGAGCCGGTTCTTCACATCAGGTGGCCAAAGTATGGGAGATTCAGCGTCAGTCTTTCCAGTGAATACTGAGGACTGATTTCCTCTAGGATGGCCTGGTCGGATCTACCCTTACTATCTGCTGACTCAAGGGAGGGCGGCCTTGCCCTCCTCCATCCTTGGCATCAGTCTGCACTATGTGACGTTAGAAAGCTGCTCCGTGCTCAGGACCACATGCTCGTAGCTGCTTTTGTTGTTCAGCACGCGGCCAGGATAAGAGATGAGTTTAGGACCTGGGTGTCAGGATTCCTGTCCTGGTTTTCTGAGCTAGTCCTCCCAACGCCCCACACCCAGCAGTTCTCTCCAGATGAGGTACCTGGTTCATACGGCATAGCACTGGCAATCAGACGCTGGGAACCAGATGATCATGTAAGAAATGGGTCCTCCAGAGTGCCTCTAACGGCGTGCTCCGTGTCCTGACTGTGTGCGTGACACGCAGAGCTCCTGCGGCCCAAGAAGCTTGGAGCTGATGCGGCCGTAAGGGTCCTGGGGCAGCTGCGCCACCAAGAGAACCACACGGTGGGTCAGGGGTTCACTTGGATGCAGCTGGGACCAAAAGACACACCAGAGACACACGGGGTTTGGTAAAAGACCAAATTCCAAGGAAGCCAGAGAAGAAAACAGGTCACCACGTGGTTCCCTTGCAGAGTCGGCCTCCACGTGCTGAGCTTCCCGAAGGAGCCCCTTGATGGAGAGCCGGGGAAGGGTCCACTGCAGCCACGCCCCCCTCATAGACGTGACGCCTCCTCTGCCCACGTGGCCGGGGCAGCCCGGCAGCCAGCGTGATGGACACTGCCTTCCTGAGGCATTTGTTTGAAAGAATCTTTTTTCTTTCTTAGTAACTGAACTAGTTTAGCTCCAGGGATGACAGCGCAGGCATTTCCTGACCGATGAAGCCCGTCTCTCAGGGGCGGGCAGGAAAGGCCCTGGGCCAGACCCATCACCATTCACGCTACTCAATGCCCATAATATTCTTGTGAGCTTTCCTAAAAATCACTGTCTCCATTTTACAGAAATGGAAATGGACTCCGGAAGTGGAAGTAGTTGAGCCAGGTAGCAGATTGGGACTTAAGCCATGACCTCTGGCCTCCAGATCCAGCCACGCTTTGCCCGGGACTCACAACCACCAGGTCATTGTCACCCGTCAAGCTTCTGTTCATCGTCACGAGAAAGATGGTCAGAAATCGTCGTGAGCTTTTCTCAGCTCTGTGACGAATTGGGCTTTCAGACTGATTTCAGACTAGCTTCCCCAAGAATACCTCATCATCTTATACCACATTCAAGCTCTCATTGTTTGTTTGTTTTTCATTTAGACACATCATTTTAGCTCATTTTCAATCAAGGTTTCATCCCTGACATGAGTCAGAACTTTGATGCAAACCTTAAAGAAGCTGGAAAGACAGCTGTCAAGAAAGCCCCGGTTAGCGAGCTGTCCTAACTCCCGGAAGCTGGGAGGAATAATCAGAATCATCTTTAGCAAGGGTCACCGATCGTGGTCTTTGTGTGAGGAAACAGCAGACACCCCACCGAGGCTCTGAGGACCTTGATGAGGCCGCTGACTCGTCCAACGAGTCGTCCCACGATGGTGGGATTTATAAAAGCAAGATGTTTCCATGCCTGCGCTCACAGCAGCGTCGCGTACAACATCCAGAGTGTGGGCCACGTCTGCTCACGGGTGAGAGGGCACCCAGGTTGTGCTCCATCCACACAAGGGGACGCGATATTATTCAGCCTCAAAAAGAGGAGATTCTGACCAGCCTACAGCACGGTGGGCATTGAGGACGGGGCGCTCAGCGTGGTGACCAGTCAGGAAAGGGCCGGCATCTCACGGCTCCACCTGGGCGAGGTCCCGAGAGTCCTCAGAGAGTGCCAGAAAGCGGGAGGGCGGTGTCCAGGGCAGGGCGAGAGGACGGGGCGGTCCCACGGGGACAGGGTTCCCGCCCCACAAGGTGAGGGGAGTCCTGGTGACCGTGCTGGTGGGAACGGGCCTGAGGCCACTGAGCGTGGGTCCAGTGGGGAGGTCAAGTGCATTTTACCACAGTCTTTTAAACAGAAAGAAGTGCTTCTGGGGTCCTCCGAGGACCCCAGCCACAAGCCTGGAGTGCAGGCAGAGGAAGTTTCTTGGAGCTTTATTCCTAGACTCTGTGCTGACAGCTTTATGTCTTAGACTTGTTTAATGAGAGACTTCTATTCTTGAGGACTGCCAAGAATTTTATAAAGTTCTTCAGTCTGGTAAATCTTGAGGTTAAAAATCAAAAGAAGACCATTGTTTCTCAGCTTATTTTTAAAAATCTTGTGCCTAATAGTTTTTGGCACCCCACCCCAGTACTCTTGCCTGGAAAATCCAATGGACAGAGGAGCCTGGTGGGCTATAGTCCATGGGGTCACTAAGAGTCGGACACGACTGAGCGAAGCAACGTCACTTTCACTTTTCACTTTCATGCATTGGAGAAGGAAGTGGCGACCCACCCCAGTGTTCTTGCCTGGAGAATCTCAGGATGGGGGAGTCTGGTGGACTGCTGTTTATGGGGTCGCGCAGAGTCAGACACGACTGAAGTGACTTAGCAGCAGCATTGCAACTACTGGCATCTTAAATCCGTGAAAGCTTCGTTTCATTTTCCTTCTGGCATCTCCCTTGTCTGGCTGGAGGGGCCACTGTGGCCCAGATTCGGGGCAGCCGGAAGTGGGCTTGGTCCTCGTGCCCGGCTCTCCGCCTTGCCCAGAGCCACCCTAGTACCCAGGCTGCCTCTGCCCTGTCTCTCCGGCTACAGACGCCATGCGAGCCCGTAACCTCAGAAAACTCATCCTCCCCGGGCACCAAGGTCAATTGCTGTCCCTCCTGAGGACATCATATTTTCAGGAAGTCGAGGATCTGCTCACACCAGTGAAACACACTCCATCTGCTAACCTGCACACTTAGACATGGTGAAGAGATGGCTGTTCAGAGCTGAATTCCACACCTCTCTCTCTCTCTCTCTCTCTCTTTAATTGTCTCGGCCTTTTCATCGCAGACTCTCCCAGGAGACACACCCCTCAGAGCCCCGAGGGCTTGAGAGAGAAAGGATGACGCCAGGAGCAGTGGCTGTCAGGGACAAGAGGGCCAGTGCCTGCGGGCAGAGGTGGGGGGCAGAGGGGACAGGGAGGGGCCCACGGAGCCCTGGCTCCCGGCAGTGAGAGGAGGTGGGTGGGCCAGCCCCCCGGGTGATGGGGTGACGCTCGGGGCCGGGAGGGGCCCGCAGCCGTGCAGGTGGAGCTGGGTAAACAGCAGCAGGGCAGCGCGTGGGCAGCCCGTGGGCACCCTGAGCTCAGCCACAGGGTCCGGCCCCATCCTTTGTTCCTCATCCCCACCCTCTGGCTAAGTTTCCCCGGGACTTCTTTTCTTCCTGGAGTTTGGGTTATGCACACAGGCACCTAGCAGGTCAGATGCCAGCAAGCTGCTGCCAACTGCAGGCTCCCCCTCTGTCCCCCCGTGTGGACGGCGTGGGGCCAGCTGCCCCCAGTCCCAGGCGGGCCTGCACGCTGGGGCCGGGACGTTGGTGTTTAACTTCTGTTCTCGATGGGAAGAACTCAGACAGGGCGTCTGCTTGACCTGTTTCCATACATGTGAAAGCATGTTAGCTTCTTCCGCAAATGCCAAGCCTCCCAGGAAGGCAGCGGGAATGCCAACAGGAGAGCGGGCTCAGAGTCTAGGCCTGGGGGTTCTCACAGGAGTAAAAGGGGTTGGCCTGTGTCTGCCGGGGGAGAATGCTTTATGTGTGTGCACACACACACATGTACACATGCACACACCTGCACGTACACGCACATGCCTGCACACGTGTATATACACGTGTACGTCTGCACACAGAGACACATATACACGTGCATGCGTGTACATGCATATGCGTACATTTATGCACACACACCTGTGGATACATGTGCCAAACCTTGCTGTTCCCCTTCTTTGGCTGCCAAGTCGTGTCTTACTGTTTGTGACCCCATGGATGTTTCCCTGTCCTTCCCTGACTCCTGGAGTGTGCTCAAGCTCGCATCCTCTGAGTCAGTCATGCTCTCTAACCAGCTCGCCTCTGTCACCCTCTTCTCTTGCCTTCAGTCTTTCCTAGCATCAGGGTCTTTTCCCGTAAGTGGGCTCTCTGCATCAGGTGGCCAAAGCATTGGAGCTTCTGCTTCAGCATCAGTCCTTCCAATGAGTATTCAGGACTGATTTTCTTTAGGATTGACTGACTTAATCTCCTTGCAGTCCAAGGGACTCTCAAGAGTCTTCTACAACCACAGTTCAAAAGCATCAATTCTTCTGCGCTCAGCCTTCTTTATGGTCCAACTCTCACATATGGTGCTAGTGGTAAAGATTCTGCCTACCGGTGTAGGAGACAGGGGTTCCATTCCTGGGTCGGGAAGGTCCCCTGGAGGAGGAAATGACATCCCCCCACAGTATTCGTGCCTGGGAAATCTCAAGGGCAAAGGAGCCTGGTGGGATACAGTCCACGGGATGGCAGAGTTGGACACAACTGAGCCGCTAAGCACACACACATTTACTGAAGAAAATCCACATTTCAGTGGACAGTTCAAACCCGTGTTGTTCAAGGGTAGGCTGTGTATCTGAATGTGACGGTGCACGCACACTTAGAGTGTCGCTTGGGAAAGTCAGCGCACCGTCTGTGAAGCGCGGTGCGGGAGGCCAAAGCTGGCTGCGTGTCACGCCGCCGGCACGTCGAGCCTGCGGACCAGCAGATGGCCCCAGATGCGCAGCGAGCGGTGCTGGTGGCCCCGGCAGTCAAAGCCTTGAGGCGGGTCACCTTCTGCACGCTCCCCGCTGCTCACCCTGCGTTGGCGCCACACTGGCCTGCCTCCAAGTCAAGGCAGCGCCCCCGCCGCCCCATCCCTCTGAAGCCCCTGGAGAAGCCGCCACCTTGGCCTGCTTCCAGCTCATGCTAGGCTGAGAAGTCAGAGGACATTTCAAAACCGCGAGGCCCCCCGTGGCCTCAGGCTGAACCTAGAACAGACTCCTGCCGCCTGGCCTGGCCTGGCTCCTGCTGTGTCCTGCTGTGTTCCCAGGGCTCCAGCCCTAGCGCGCCCTGCTCTTCCTCCTCGGCTCGGTCTACACTGCACCTGGAGCTTCTTCCCCAGGCTCCGCCCGGAGCTGTCCTGCCTCCTCCGCCCGGAGCTCCGCATCACCTCCCAGAGGCCGTCCAGGGTCCTGCCCATAAGGAAGGGCTCCCATCCCTGCCGCCTCCACCAGCCTCTCCTAAGCCCCTTCTGGCGCTCTTCACAACCTGCTCTGGCTTGTCCATTTGCTCAGCTCTGCATTGCCCCCCGTCCACGATGGACCGGCCACACCGTTACAGGCATGGTGGACGGCCCACACCATTACGGCCACGGTGGATGGCCCACACCGTTAACAGTCATGGTGGCCCACACCGTTACGGCAGGAAAAGGGCCAGTCCCGTCTGTCACTGCCTCCCCAGGACCCTCAGCATCTCCTACATCAGAAATAGAAATTTCATCACAGCCCAGAACATATATTTTCATTACGTGTGATTTAAGGATATTTTCTGGGCTTCCCTGGTGACTCAGCTGGTAAAGAATCCACCTACAATGTGAGAGACCTGGATTCGACCCCTGGGTTGGGAAGATCCCCTGGAGAAGGGAACGGCTACCCACTCCGGTATTCTGGCCTGGAGAATCCCGTGGACTGTACAGTCCGTGGGGTCACAAAGAGTCAGACACCACTGAGTGACTTTCACTTTCAAGGGTATTTTCTATCCTATTACGTTCTATTGTAGTTCATTTTCTCAAAAAGCTGCTTTTGACCCAACAAACTTTGCAACTCATTGTAGAAAGAATGTTCACCGTTCTTGCTTTATTTGGATGATGGGATATATAAAATCTTTATAGCTCAGCTGCTTCAGATGACATGTTGGGCAAAACTTTCAATTATTCTTCAAAATAGTGAAGACTCGGGCAATGAAAACTTAATTTGATTGTAGGATTCTCATATAGTGAATAGAAGGAATTTTCATTATTTTACAAAAGGAAAAGAGAATGGGGAGAACTTTCAATGTATGAAGTCATTTCTGACAGGACAGCGAATAAATCAAGTGCATTTGCAGCCTGTGTCCTGATGGCTGGGTCGGTGACTCCAAGGTGCAAAGGTCGTCACGGTGTCGGCAGACCTGAGCCTCTCCAGGGGCCGAGGACCCACAGGCCCAATCTGACAGGGGAACGTTTTCTGTCTTGCTTTGTTTCAAATGTTTTAAAAGTAACTTTTAAATATGAAATAAAAACTGTTCAGAAGAGTAAATAAAAATGTACCGAGTGCCAAGCCTCTCCCTGATTCCCGTTTGAAGGGCTTATCCTTTCAGGGATGTTTTATGATTGCGTCCCTCCCTTGCACTTGCACACCACGCTCCTTCAGGAACCTTTCTGGGAGGTTTCGGGGCATTGCTCCACGTCTGATAGTGATAGGATTGTCTGTTTCGTGGGCTGTGTCCCCGGTGAGCACCCCATTTATCTAACCAACTTCACCTCGACTATGCGGACTGTCTCCACGTTCTTGCTGCCAGATGATGGTGCAAAGAGTACCAAGCTTGACGACCTCGATGGAAGACGGGGACGAGGGCTTCTGAGGGGTGGGTTCCGGAAATGGGGCTTCTGGGTCAGAGGGCAGGTGGGGGTGGGCAGGCACCCACCGTCCAGGAGGCCCTGGGGCGCACACCCTCCTGTGGGTCAGCAGACGCTCCTCGTCACACACGCCGCCCAGGGACGCTCGCGGGCCTTCAGACGCTTGCTTGTCTGGTGGGTGAACAAGGGCGCGGCAGCGTGACACGTGTGAGGGGTGCTGAGCAGCGGTGAGGATTCTGGGCCTTGCGAGGAGGCAGCGTCCGCAGGCAGGGGGAGGGCTTCAAAGCAGAGCCTTTGAAAGCTGGCAGCTGCTGCGGCCCTGAGGCCGTCCCTTCTCCCTGCGACTGCATATAGTCTCCACACGTGTTCTTCCGTTCAGCTCCTTCTGAAACCCTGCGTTCTCTGTTTTAACTCCTCTCTCAGTAAATGCAGTCGCCAAGTAATTTCCCCAAAATGTTTCGTGCTGTTAAATGCCTACGTTTTTATACAACTAACTGAAACTTAACTGGGCAGAAATGACCAGCTGCACTCGGGCCACACTCTCCCTTTGGAATCCCAGAGTGTTTTCACTTCTCCAAGCCAGGCTTCAGCAATACGTGAACCGTGAACTCCCCGATGTTCAAGCTGGTTTTAGAAAAGGCAGAGGATCCAGAGATCAAATTGCCAACATCCGCCGGATCATGGAAAAAGCAAGAGAGTTCCAGAAAAACATCTATTTCTGCTTTATTGACTATGCCAAAGCCTTTGACTGTGTGGATCACAATAAACTGTGGAAAATTCTGAAAGAGTTGGGAATACCAGGCCACCTGACCTGCCTCTTGAGAAACCTATATGCAGGTCAGGAAGCAACAGTTAGAACTGGACTTCAAACAACAGACTGGTTCCAAACAGGAAAAGGAGTACATCAAGGCTGTATATTGTCACCCTGCTTATTTAACTTCTATGCAAAGTACATCATGAGAAACGCTGGACTGGAAGAAACACAAGCTGGAATCAAGATTGCCGGGAGAAATATCAATAACCTCAGATACGCAGACGAAACCACCCTTATGGCAGAAAGTGAAGAGGTACTAAAAAGCCTCTTGATGAAAGTGAAAGAGGAGAGTGAAAAAGTTGGCTTAAAGCTCAACATTCAGAAAACAAAGATCATGGCATCTGGTCCCATCATTTCATGGGAAATAGATGGAGAAACAGTGGAAACAGTGTCAGATTTTATTTGGGGGGGCTCTAAAATCACTGCAGATGGTGACTGCAGCCATGAAATTAGAAGACGTTTACTCCTTGGAAGAAAAGTTATGACCAACCTAGATAGTATATTCAAAAGCAGAGACATTACTTTGCCTATGAAGGTCTGTCTAGTCAAGGCTATAGTTTTTCCTGTGGTCATGTATGGATGTGAGACTTGGACTGTGAAGAAGGCTGAGTGCTGAAGAACTGATGCTTTTGAACTGTGGTTGGAGAAGACTCTTGAGAGTCCCTTGGACTGCAAGGAGATCCAACCAGTCCATTCTGAAGGAGATCAGCCCTGGGATTTCTTTGGAAGGAATGATGCTAAAGCTGAAACTCCAGTACTTTGGCCACCTCATGGGAAGAGTTGACTCATTGGAAAAGACTCTGATGCTGGGAGGGATTGGGGCAGGAGGAGAAGGGGACGACAAAGGATGAAATGGCTGGATGGCATCACAGATTCGATGAACGTGAGTCTGAGTGAACTCCGGGAGTTGGTGATGGACAGGGAGGCCTGGCGTGCTGCGATTCATGGGGTTGCAGAGTCAGACACGACTGAGCGACTGAACTGAACTGAACGATTATGGTGTTATCCTCAGTTGCCTTTCTGGGTTCTGCAGTCTCCTTTTATATCTTCTATTTTTAAGGTATTTCTCAACCAACTGTCAAAAGAGTATTTACTCTTCAATTTATTGGAGAGTGTGGACAAGTATTTTCCTAAAATTTTATTTTATCACCCGCGATGATCCTTCTTTTTAAGTGTGTTCTTCTGTGTTATTTGCTTCTGATTTTCCTTTCTTTCTACTTAGACATCTGTGACGCTCAGGCACATGGTCCTCTCGTACTCTTTCTGCGTGCCATTCTTACTCTACTGGGTTGGTTTTATCTGGATCTGATATTTGCTTGGACACAGGGTGGAGGAGGGCAGTGTTCTGCTCTATCATCACCAAATACTTTTCAACAAAACCTACTGCCTGGGGACACGTCCTTCCTGAGGTCTGAGGGCCTCGCTCCACTGGGGTAGAATGGTTCCCCAGCCAGTAGCTGGGCAGACTTCTCCCTGCTCACAGGGCAATGGTCTGAAACATCCTGCTTTTGGCTGTGCCCCAGATGCAGAAGCCCAGGCCCCAGAGGCGCTCACCTCGCCCGTCCGTGGGCTCACCTCTGCCTCAAAGCAGGGCCATCAAGTCGTGGACCCGCTTTCTCCCAGGGTGACTGCAGGTCAGCGGGCATGCCATGCTCTGGGAGGGGGATGGGGGCTCGTTCCAGATTCGCTTGCAGTTGAGGGAGCCCCAGAATCTAGACAGTCGGCTGCCCGCCACAGCTGCCAAGCCCGAGGCTTCAGTCCCTCGTGAGTCACTGTCTCTGCTGCTTGGCTTTGCCTCTTTGCAGCTGCTCGTTGTCAGGAGGCCCTCCCTTGGGACCTCGGGAGGCCGGTTGAATCTCCTGGCCACGTGAGTCTCCTTTACTCCAGTGGAGGAAAGAGAGGAGCCCCCTCAACAGACCAACGGGAGCATCAGGGTCAGGCCTGCTGGGTTCTGGTGGGTCTCGTTTGGGTCCCGTGCCCGCTCCTGGACAAAGAGGCTCTGCCCAGGGCGTGAAGCCCTCTCAGGCTCGTGCTGGGGAAGTTTGATTCCACTGACCCCGAGTGGCCAGGAGCCCAGAGTCCAGAGGGCGGGAGCGGCCACGCCGCTCCCAGCTGATCCAAACGCCTCCTACCCGGTGGAGTTCTTCCTGTTCTTAAACTGCTTTCCCTTCTGAATTCAGTCAGAGGTGGAATTTGTGTTCTAATTCACGTTTATGGCTTTCAGAGGTGAGGGCATAATCTCTTCATTTCTGATCTTTCCCTGCAAGTCCAAAGTTAGCTACCTGTTCAGCTCTATGACATGGATTCTTTCTTTGTCATTAAACCACCGATCCAGGCATCTGTTAGACGTGGACCGGGGCCTGCAGTGCCGCAGTGATGAAGGCGGGCGTTGGCCCTGGCCTCGTGGAGTTGGTAGTTTGAGTGATGTGGGGAAAATGGACTTTACTTTTCAACCAGCTTCAAAGCCACGGGCCCAGTACAGTGGCCTTGCCTTGCTCTGTGGGTGGCAGGGGCTGCAGAGGACAAGCAGGCCCTGGGTGAGAGGGGCCGACCCCAGAGAAGCTGGCTCCCGGGCTTCTGGCCTTTGACCCCTCATGGTCCTGAGTGAACTCTCTGCACGGGTCCCCCCGTGTCCTCCCCGCATGTGTCCAGCATGTCCCCAGGGCCTGGCACCGGCCGTGTCAGGCAGATCTTCCCCTCACTGCCCCCAGCCCGGGGGCCTGAGGGTCAGGCTGGATGCTGGGGGCTGTGGGACGGCCGGCCGGTCACCGGGGACCCGAACAGAGTGCAGGACAGCGTTTGCAGCCTTTACAGCACTTACGGTGCTCGGCCACGGGGCACAGGCCGGCGGGTCCCAGCCCACTGCACGCCCGGCCGTGCCGCTGCCCCGAGAGGCGGAGGCTGGACCGCAGGCATGTCAGGCTCAATGGCCACTGTGGCCGCGAGCCCAGGTCCTGTCACGTGCGCTTACGTCTCCGTCAACGGCGCCGTGTTTTTCTCCATCTTCCTGACCCTGGACTCTGGGGCTGGTCCAAGCCCATCTTTCCTAGGCACGGTCCTAGGCCGGCTCTCCCCTGGTCACCCTTTCCGGCTGCGGCCCAGCCTGTCCATCTTGTCCCCTCTCTTTGGCAGCAGGACCTTCTCCCAGACACAGCTCACGGTGGAGGCAAGGACTCTCTCAGGACGGGCTCTGCCGGCCGGCCGAGCTGGCGAACCTGGGGTGGGAGGCGAGCCCTGCGGCCTCCACGCCGGAGCTTTGAAGCCTGCTTTCATGCTTTCTGTCTCTTCTTTGTTCATACGCTGTTTGCTCTCCTGTGGTGCTCTGGTGAACTTTCTTTTGAAAACCCCAAGCTTTCTCAGCTGTGCAAAGATGAACAAAGAGAAGGCCTGGGCGCCTTGTCCTTCCTGGGCAGCTGCTCCCGGGGGCCGGGCAGGGGTGGGTGGGGTCTGGCCGGGTGTCCCTTGGGCTTGACCTTTCTCACAGAGCACTGCCTCCCCTTCCATCATCCACCATGTGGAGGTTTAAGAACAAGGCATCTCAGGAAGCTTGCAGATTTGTCCCCAAAAGGGTCCCGAGTAAATTCCACTCCACCCGGCAAGCCCCGCAGCTCCCTCCCCAGCCCTTCAGGGCGAGCCCACCTTCTGGGGCTCCTGGGCAACTTTGCGGCCCTGAACTCCCATCCCTGGACAGGAAGGAGCGGCAGCACAGGGCAGCTGTGGCGCCTGGAGGGGGCCGGAGGCTCCTGGCAGCCACAGCCTGGCCCCAAGGCTCTGCCTGCACAGCTGGGTTCTACGTTTGGGCGGGAGAGCACTGCAGAGGTCCCTGGGGCTTTCCTGCCCTGAAAGGGGTGGAAATGAAGCCTGAATTTAACATTTCCTCCCAAAGAGGTGACGGTATAAATAAGTATATCAAGTAACAACCGCTCTTTAGTAAACACTGCGAACTTTATTTCCGCATAGAGTCCCTTCCGATAAACTGGGTTCACAAACCTGGCTCCTTTGAAGGTGGAGAAACTCAGAAGGTTGGCTGATCGTAAGGCAGCGAGTAAGGATGGGCAAGTTTGGACTCAAATGCTGGTTTTGGATGTTCCTGAGTCGAAGCACGTCCCACTGTTCAGCATTTAACAGGAAAACTCAAAGGCAGACCTGGCGCCTCAAAACCTCAGTGCCAGGACCGCTTCCTGTCTCTGCAGCCGCCAGGGCTCAGCCAAGCCCCCCGGTGCTCGCCCCAGCCACCCCGCCTTGTGATCGCTAACAACCTGCCTGTCACACCCCCGTGCAGCTGGGGGCTCGGAGGAGGGGCGGGGGCTCCCTCACGGGATGCGGTGGGGGGCTTGACACACGGACAAAGCTGGTCAGTGACTGATGGGGGAGAGTGAAGACTGGCTCCATTTATAAGGAGACACAAGGTCATCTTGGGGGGATCACTGAAGACTTTTGAAGCTAGGCTCCATTTCTTCATTTGCAGAATGAACATCGATTGAACCAAGTAACCGAGCTTTGGGTCCCTTTCTAGGTGTGAAGATCCATAATGCTAAATAAACATGTACGCTGCGCAAGCTTAAAACCATGTGCTTCTGTGCACAGTAAAGAAGAATGAGACACTAACTAATCTTCTGATTCAGAGTTTAGGGTCATAGTTGATGCTACTAAGTTAAACATTGCGAATATAAATGGCATTATAGGAACTACATTAGTTATAAACTGGAAAATGGAAACGTTTTGTGGAAATCCAGGTATGCTAATTACAGAGAGGCCCTCCACGTTCTGCAAAGCCTGAGAAGCATCGTCACGCAGAGGACTCTGGTGCTGGAGGTGTTGATGCAGAGGTCACTCAGGAACGTTCCGGCTCTCCTCGTGAAGGTGGCTGTTAGTGTGATGGACATTCAGATGTGAATCGCTGTGCTCCCAGAGAATATGAATCTTTCAGACAAATAGCACACTTTCACGATACTCAAAGGACAGATTTGTCTTCCCATTCTGAATGTGGGAGAATTTCAAGTGGAATTTCTTGGGGAAACCCAGGCAGGCAGACCACATAAATCACGCTGATGTATCGAGTGTTTGTGTGTGTTATTTGCGGCCATGAAACAGGATCGGTTCAGCTCTGTACACGCAGGTGGAAGCACTTAGAGGGAACCTGAGCCCCGTCACACACACACCCCGGAGGAGGGAAGAGATGCTCACCGAGGGACAAAGGGCCTTGAGGTTTTACCCACAAAGCAAAGCCAGACGACCTCTGGGAGAGGTAGGGTTCTCCGGGACTCTCCCGGGTACTGAGGCGTCTGTGGGAGGTGGGGTCTGCCTCAGCAACCCTCCCGGGAGTTTCTGAGTTTCGGACGGAAGGGTTGCACCTCAGAGGGACCCTCCCCCGCTTGTCCAGAGACCAGAAGGTGCACTCCGGTGCCCACGGGCCGTTGCCAGAGACTCTGACTCTGAATAAGCTGGGAACCGGTTCTGGCTGCAGCGTTCCACAATCTGAGCCTAAACTCTGCAACGTTTAGTTAACACGCACTTCTCGTAGGTCAAGCAGATCTGTGTCTCTACCGCGACACAGCAGGGCACGGCCTCCCAGAGGCAGACAGCCCCTTTCTCGCCTCTGGACGCGACCGTCCTTGGAGAGCAGCTGTGCTCTGTCTGCCTCAGCAGCAACAGCCGCTGCTGCCGGGCCCAAGGACCCCGTGCCCTCTCCCCGGAGACTGCAGACTTGGAAAGACGGCTCTGAGGCGCCAGGGGAAGAAAAACCACTCCCAGAGACAAGGGAGATTTTTAAAGAAACGTGCAGATTGAAACAGCCTGGAGGCAGGCTCAGCCACCCACTCCAGTGTCCTTGCCTGTAGAATCCCGTGAACAGAGGAGCCTGGTGGGCTGCAGTCCCTGGGGTCGCACGGGGCCGGACACGACTGACTTACACACGGCAGTTCTAGCGCTCTAGGTGCTCCCTCTGGCCTGCAGGTCCTGCTGTAAAGGAAATTTCGGCTTTCAGGCAGCAGAGGTGGCACGCTGGCTCAGGGGGTCGGCCACAGGCGGCCGGCAGCTCTTCAGTCAGCACTCTTCTTGGTTCAGCCTTCCCCGACACTGGGTCTCCCTCCTCGTTTGATGGGCAACGCTCAAGGCTTCCTCTCCTTCAGTGACATTCTCCGAGGTGGAGCCTCTTGTCCTGTCCGTGGTCTTGGTTTTGTTCAAAGCCCTGTTCTTCCTGGCCAGCTTTGACCTGCCTATTGAATCCCGGAGCTCAGCGAGCTTGCAGTTTAAGGCGATGCACTGCGCATCGCTCCAGACGCACACACTTGCACGGAACTGGGGCGCTGAGAGCAAGGCGGCCAGGCTCGTCTCGGCCCCGAGCGTGATCTGATTCTGACTCAGAGCTTGTGTTTACTTCCACGGCTGGAAACTCTGCCCAGAGCTGAGAGAGCTGTTTACCACATGCCCCCACGTTGCAGAGAAACTTCTCTAATGTGGGTTATGTGAGGCGAAGTCTGGGATGAACTCAGCATAGCGCACATTCGTGGCTGTAGAGCCACTGCGTCTCGGGGCTCAGGAGCTGAGTTCAGAATTCCATCCTCACAGAGGAGACCCTGCACCTTCTCCAGCTGGGGTGAGCTCGGCTGCCAGGGAGACGCGCGTGCGGGAGCCGTTGGGCTCAGGGTCCCCTGTCCTCTCACAGGAGACGCCCCCTCAGTGACAGGCAGATTCTTGAAAACACAGCTTGCCCTTGGAATTCTTGGCCTAGTGTTCTGTTCTCAAGACCCAGTCACTGTTTGCTTAGGTCTCAGCATGGAGTTTACGCTAGAACATTCCAGGGCATGCTTAGCGGGGGTGGGGGCGCCGTGCGGGGAACATCAGAGGACTCTGAGGGAGGCGGGACCAGCGCTGCTAACCAGCTGCTTATGCGACATCGTTGGTCTGGAACCAAACTAGCTGGAAACCTCACATGAAGACAGAATCTCTCCTTCCAATCTTTCCGCAAGGCTTCCAGCAGTCGACACCGCCTCAGAGGGTGGTGACCCCAGAAGAAGTCTGTGTTTTCAAAGCGTCAAGTGACCCCTGAGCACCAGAACCCTCAGGAAGCCCCGGTGGTCCTTGTCAGAGCGTCTCCCCCCACCCCCGCTGCAGAGCAGGGCCCTGTGATCAAGTCCAGTGCAGTGAAGGAAACCACGTCTGCTTTGGACAAAAGGTCTCTTCCCACCTCCGGAAGCCTTGGAATTTCATCAGAGTTTTGTACAAGCAAATGCCGGGTCAGCAAAGAATCTGAATAGCCCTGGGAGGGGTACGTGGACACCATCCATGTGAGAGGCCGTCCCCAGCTCTACACGGCCCTTACCTTGGGGCCTGGACGCCCAGCTCCACACAGAACTTACCTCGGGGCCTGGACCCCCAGCTCCACACAGAACTTACCTCGGGGCCTGGACCCCCAGCCAAATTCCACTGTCTGCATTCCCAACCCTAGTCTTTCGGGAAAGAGTCGCTTTGCTGAGAAGGCTGCTGGTGGTTTTGTTGTTAAGAATTGTTTGGAATTCGTTCCCTGATAAAACCATTGATAAACTGGGCGGGAGCCAGAAAGAAAGCAGGGAGAGAACCTGGGATTGTTGGACGAGGGGGTCTCGGAGACCAGGAGCCAGGAGCAGACACCAGGCAGATGGGAGGCCAAGGAATGGAGGTCAGCCTCTGCCCTTCACACCGGCCGGAAGGAGGCCTGTCCAGGGACCTGACTGTCGGGGGGCCCGGGCACCCCCTGAGGGGGCTCGCTGTCGGTCTGGTGCAGCCACGTGTGCCCTGACCATGTCCCGCCCAGAGGGACCAACCGCCTCTCCCCGGGGTCCCTCAGAACCTCAGAGACCACACTCCCAAAAGGCGATAGAAACGCAGGCTTTGTGGGTGAGACACAGGAAAAGGAGGAGTCGGTTAAAGATCCTCTCCAGAGAGTCCGAGGGGGATTGGGGTTTGCCTGTTTGTTTTACAAAAGGCTGGGAGCAGGTTCCCCGGGGCTCGGAGGGCAGGTGATGGCCCATCTGCCTTCTCCTCGTGTCCAGCATGCAAACCAGCCCAGCGTCCCAAAGACTTCTTTGGGAGCAGTGACAGATGGACACTTTAGTAACTTCAGAAATAAATTCCTGTCAAACGGAAACGTAGTGACAAACACGGGGACCCACCGAGGGGACGGGCGGTCTGGGTGCCCCCGTGGGCCCTCCAAGTGCTGACTGGCTGGGCACGGCCCCCTCCCCTCTGGAGCCCCGTGGGTGCAGCTCTGAAAACATTCACATATTTCCGAAAAATGTAACAGTTCAGTTCAGGGCAGACGCGTAGACCCGTGCGGTCTACCAAGGAAGCAGCTTAGAGTTCTTACCACTGTTGCCAAGTGCTTGTTTCTGGAACGTAAATAAGATGAGCGTCGAGAGCCGGTGGTCAAAGGGGCCCGGCGTCACTTACAGCGCCCTGCGGTGGCAGGGCCGGCGGTCCTGTTGCTGCTGCTCAGAAATGAAGGCCACACGATCAGAGATGCTTTCTTTGATCGTTTCTCTAAAGCTGCCCCCTTGTCGGTGGATGGCTTCCCAGAAGATGACATAAACCAGGCCGGCAGGGCAGCACAAGGGGCACCTGGTCCAGTTATCCCCAAACAGACTCCAAAGGTCCCGCGAACAAGCGCTTCCTGGCAGCTGGGCACCAGGTCTGGGGCTCCCAGGGCTGGCCCGGCTGGGCACCAGGTCTGGGGCTCCCAGGGCGCAGGGCTGGCCCAGCTGGGCACCAGATCTGGGGCTTCTGGGCCCAGGACTGGCCCGGCTCGGGTTCCAGGGCTTCACCCAAGGGCACATCAGGGGCTCTCCTGCGTCTTCACTCCAAGAAACGCATGAACCGTGAGAAACTGAGGTCTCAGAGAGGGAACGATCACACCATGCCACAGGGAGCCTCAAGGGGTGACTCGTTCTGCCTCCTCCCGACCTCTCGATGCTCTTGAGTGGCGGCTAGATTCAGGGACAGGCCTGCTGCCCACACAGCTCATCTGCCTGTCCCAGAGGGCACACTCCACGTGTCCCCGCCTGCGACCCAGAGGCTCCTGCTAATTTGTGACCGGATTCTGAGCCAACAGGACAAGCCTGCGAGGGGCGCGAGCCCTGGAGACCACGCAGACAGCCAGTGTGGGCTTGCACGCGCCCTCTCCCTCGCCCAGCTGCACCCAGAGCTGACTCCAGGTGGACGCGGTGAGCACTTGCACATGCTAGAGATCAGTTCGTTTGTTCGTTTCAACATTTCAGTCTATCTAAATTTGTGGAAATATGAATGCTTAATTTCAAGCTCTCCTTCTAAGACAAATAGTGGTATAAGCCCCAAAAAGGAAGAGAAAAAAACTGCTAAGAAAACTCAAAATTTGAGCCAATTATCTTTGTGAGTTTTTCACATGAGAGAGTAAATATGCTATCCATGTTCTCTTTAAATAATCATACAAATACTCGCACATCTTCCAAAGAACTTAAGAAACGGAAGGTCCCAAGTGAGGAAGGTGAGGCTTTGTAGTCTCTCTCTTTCTGTCCCCTTCCTCAGCTTCCCTGGTGCTTAGTGGTTAAAAAAAAAAAGGATCCACCTGCCAGTGCAGAAGACGGAGGAGATGCAAGTCCATCCCTGGGTGAGGAAGGTCCCCTGAACAAGGGCAAGGCAACCCATGGCAGCTCGAATGTTCTTGCCGGGAAATCCCATGGACAGAGGAGCCTGGCGGGCCATCGTCCACAGGGTTGTAGAGCTGGACATGACTGAGCGACTGAACATATCACCCTCCAGCCCAGCAAGCTGCTGTCCTAAATATTTCGATGATCGTTTTCCTCCACTCTTGATAGAAAGTCGGGCAGATAGACGGACAGGTCGATGACAGATAAACAGACAGGTTTCAGTTCAGCTCGGTCGCTCAGTCGTGCCCGACTCTATGAGACCCTGTGTAAGTATAGTCATATAAACGTGCACATACACAGAGGTAGCCGTACAGGTCTTCATTTTTTTCTGTTCCTGTAGGTTGTCCTTTCATTTTACTGATAATGCTCTTTCATACAAAGTACTTAATTTATGTGGGGTCTGCCCTTTCGGTTTCTCTGGAGACTAAATTCTTCACTCACTCTCCTCTTGCCTGCATGGCCTCTGCAGAAAAGCCAGGTGTGACCTGCCTGATGCCTCCTGGCGCTCCTCCCTGGAGCCCCCACAGTGCGTGAGGAGAAGTCAGATGAAGCCTCCCCGACGGTTCCTCCCTGGAGTCCCCACAGTGCGAGTGCTGCGCCTCCTGGAGGCCCCCTCGTCTGAGGCTCTGCTCACTGTTCCTCACTCTTTGCTTCTGTTTTCCGGACTCAGTAATTTCCACTGTCTTTTCTTCGGGTTTGCCGAGTCTTCTGAGCCACAAATCTGCTTCTGAGACTGTGGCGAATTTTTAATCAGTTCTTGTGCTTCACATTTTCAGAAACTGTTTTGGATCGTTTCAGGATGTCTGTTTCCTTAGTAACATTTTGCTTTGTGCAGATATTGTTGCCTTGATTTTTTTCACATCTTCCATTAGTTTTCTGAGCACGTTTATGGCAGCTGTTTTAAAGTCTTTGTCTAATATATCTACCAATTTTCTTCCTCAGAGACCGTGTTAATTTCTTCTTTCTTTTATCTCAGCCATATTTTCCTACCTCGTTGTATGCCTTGTGACTTTTTGGTTAAAGACCGGACATCTGAATTGGATAACCTGGTAACTGGAAACTGGGTCTTGGCCCTTCCTGGGGGGTTGCTGTGCTTTGTCGTTATCTTACCGATTATTGTATGGGGGTGTGTGTGCGTGTGCGCGTGAGCCCTGATTATTGTATGGGGGTGTGTGTGTGCGCATGTGAGCCCCGATTATTGTATGGGGGGGTGTGCGTGCGCGGATGAGCCCGATTATTGTATGGGGGTGTGTGCGTGTGAGCCCTGATTATTGTATGCGGGTGTGTGCATGCGCGTGTGAGCCCCGATTATTGTACGGGGGGGTGTGCGTGTGTGGGTGAGCCCCGATTATTGTATGGGGGTGTGTGTGCATGTGCGCGTGAGCCCCGATTATTGTATGGGGTGTGTGTGTGTGCGCGTGAGCCCCAATTATCGTATGGGGTGTGTGTGTGCGCGTGTGAGCCCTGATTATTGTATGGGGGTGTGTGCATGTGCGTGTGAGCCCCGATTATTGTATGGGGGTGTGTGCGTGCGCGTGAGCCGCTTTCAGGCTGAGGGTCAGGCTGAGGCAGTTCTTCTCAGGTCTCTTCTGAGCCTCCCCAGGCACGTGTGCTCACTTCATAGTTTCCCCACGTACGCTCTTGGAGTTTCTAAGACTGAATTATTTACTCACTTTTGCTCTGCCTGCACTGGGTCTCTGCTGGTGTGGGGGCTTTCTCTGGCTGCGGCAAGCGGGCACGACTCTCCCCTGCAGCGCGGCTGCTCGCTGTGGCAGCTTCTCCTGCAGCAGAGCACGGGCTCCAGGGTGCACAGGCTCCAACAGCTGCGGCTCTCGGGCTTCACTCCTCCACAGCGTCAGGGATCTTCCCAGACCAGGGATCGAACCTGTGTCCCCTGCATTGACAGGTAGATTCTTAACCAGTGGACCACAGGGGACGTCCTGCTCTTGCTTTTTTAATGTTCTCGTCTTTAATGTCTGGCTCTCAAAAGGGGAAAAGGGGGAAATTAAGAAGGAGTAGGAGGGTGCATCCTTTTAAAATTATTTGATGTTTATAATAGCATCAGTCTTGATAGCCAAGAGGTGAAAAT
>SJYC01115146.1:0-20778 GCA_006408675.1 Madoqua kirkii | reverse complement strand
TTTTGTTGTTGTTGTTGTTTTGGTTTTTTTTTTAGTCTTCGAGAGTTTGTATTTTCTACTAGATTTGAGCCTGGAAGCCTGGAGCCCAAGAAACTTCTGCAGCCATCTCGTGACCGTGAGTCCAGCACACGCGCCTGGACGGAGCTGACGGAAGGAATAGCGCGAAACTGGGCCCCGAATCCTGATCCTGTCGGTTGAGCTGCTGGGTCAAATCTCACCTGAAGAACTACCTCTAGATTTTTCAAAGCAATTTTTTATCTATTGCTAAAGATACTGAAGTTGAGTTTTTGTTATTAAAACAGAACAAGCATCCAAGCTAATAAAACCCCAATGTGCAAAAAAAAGTATCTGTAGGAGATTTTCGTATGCTGTATCTTGTTTCATTGTGAGTCGTCTCTAAGTGTTTCCTAACCTCCTTGACACTCTGCCCTGATGCACTGGCTGAGGGTGCTGATGTCCCACATCTGTGACTCCCCAGTCCCCTTCTGTCATTAGTTGCTCACTCACCTCACTGTGGCTGTAGGAGACGCTTCGCGTGATGTCTGTCTTTAGACTCTGTGGAGGCTCACCGCGCAGCCTAACTGAGGTCTAATCCGGACACTGCCGTGTGCACTTGGGGAGCACACGCATCTGCTGCTGGTGGGGGTCTTGGCATCGCCCGAACCGCGTGGGTTTACCCCGGTGCTGAGGCCTCCATTTCCTCCTTCATCTTCCATCTGGTTGTCCTGCTCATTGTTGGCAGTCGGGGTTGAGGACATTTTTTGTTCCTTACTTTCTACAAAAGGTAGCTTACATGTGTCCGGGTCCCAGGGAGGCAGGCAGAAGCAGGTATCGGAAGCTGGGCCCTTGAAGCCGAGACCCTCTCCTCGCCCCGGCCTCACGCAGGTCCCGCCCTGCCTGGCTCCACCTCCTGAGTCCCCATCACATCACACTTTCCGGGGTGTCCGGGCGCTTCCACGTCCCTCCGGTGCTTCATGCCGTCTCTCAGAGGCTCTCCGTTTGGCCGAACCCCAGCATCTTCGTGCCAAGCTTCTTCCTCCCCAATCTGTCCACGTTTCTAAGAAATCGGAGCCATTTGCTTCTACTTCCCTGGCTTTGCTGCTCGAAACTCTGCTGGTGACTAAGCGCGTAAGATTCCGAGTCCCTGCCCGCATCCACGCCCTCCTCCCCAGGGCTTCAGAGCAAAGGGCCGGGGGCAGAGCCCACTCTCTTCTGACACCTCATTTTGGCCAAACCTTCCTTGTCTGTTCGCACCTCACAGGCCTGCTCACACAGTGAAACACTAGTCGGTGATGCGCTGGGGGGCTGGCCTGACCCCGGCCCCCACTCTGAGCATCACCCAGTGTGTGCTCAGGTGGCAGAGGGGGTATTTCAGAAGACCAGTGCTTCTCCGCCACAGACGCTCTGTGTGTGAACAGACGCGATTCACTCATTTATCTCATTGTATTAGCAACAAAGCCCGGAAGAAAACAGCACAATACATAAACAAGACTTTGTCGCATCAGCGAGCATCCAGGAAGCTGAGGACCAGCCTGTCCGCATGTTTTCATCTCGTGAGTGTTTTACATTCAACATGGTCTCATGAGCACTTTATTATAGCTAATCTGCAAACACATGATTTCATGGCTCAATAGTACTTAATTACACAATTATTCTTTGAACGGTTTCCAGTGTTTTATCTTTTTGCAAATCCCACTCAGGAGGCATCCTTGTATCTAAGTCCTTCACCGTATTTCTGATAGGTTCCACAGAACAGATTCTGAGAACTGGCATTTCTGGGATAAAGAGCACAAATGTTGCCAAATTACCCTCCATAGCACATTGTCTGGAAACTTTCACAATATGAATGTTGATAATTTTTAAACAATTTATCTAGAAATTGGACATTTAGGCTCTTACAAAATTTTCCTACTGCAAATAGCAAATATTAGTTTAAAAGCATATTTATGTTAATCACTGATAGAGCCTAAAATGGTGTCTATCTCCTGATTTTCTCTGTATAAAGAAAAATAGAAGAGAAATAATAATTTGGATTTTTTAAATAACTGGCATTATCTTTAAAAATATAGCTTTCCTAAATATAGGAAATTAACTGCAGTGATTAGGCCAAAAAAAATTAACCCATTGAAGAAAACATGTGAAAGGTACAGCTGGAAACTAGGGTCGGAGACCACCAGCACGTGGGTCAGAAGAGCTCCTGAGGCCAAGGAAATGCCAGCTATGGAGGCAACGTACACGGGAAAAGGACCAGCTATAGATCAATAGAGTGGAATTGAAGTTTTAAAATAGTAATAATAGTGATCATGTCATAACTGCTTATAAAATGTTAATTTGATGAAAATAGTTTTTAAAATAGTGATGAGAGAAGTCAGCCCTCAAGCTTCCAGGAACAGTCCCTGGGTGGTGGCAGGGAGGAGGGGTCAGCACGACGGTGGCGCCTTGGAAGGTCAGTGTCCAGGGCCCTCGGAAGGCAGGGCCTCCATCCAAGGGAGTCACGGCTGAGGAAGCAGGAAAAACCGGAAGGGAAATGGGGCAGTCCAGAAAGCCTGCCCGTGGACGCTGAGCTGCGGGGGTGGGGGTGGTAACAGAGAGGGGGGCCACAGGTCCCCCAGAGAGGAGCAAGAGGGAAGCCGGGGAGCAAGCTGGGCAGGGGCTGCCGAGTGAGGTGCTTGCTTGTCCAGCAAACGCACGTGCCCTGCTCAGAGTCTGAAACCGGGGAAGGGAAGTCCGGGAGACCCCAGAAACCACGCCAGAGCCCAGGACAGCTGTGCCTCCCAGCCTGGCCCCCCAGACGAGCACAGGGGTCTTCCTCCAGAAGGACCACTGCCAGCCTGAGACAGAAGCCCAGATACCCCGGGCCGGGTGGGCAGAGCAGTGGTGGGGGGGCAGGCGGGGCTCCAGCCCTGAGGGGGCCTCGGCCTCAGGGTCTGTATCCTGCGTGCCGACCAGCCCTGGGGTGGGGCTCCATGAGCGAGGGCTGCAGGGCCAGCAGCCAGAGGGCTGGAGGAGAAACGGGGGTCGCCTGGCAGATGAGGGAGCTCCCAACACGTTCAGCCTGTGAGAACCTCATGCCATCGCCAAGGGCACCTGCTCTTCTGGGCTACACTGGAAATGGAGAGGCAAGGAGGTCTGACCTGCAGAGAAACAAGAGTGGATTACTCTTACAAGTCATCGCATGTGTGTGTGTTTAATGATTTGATCGGAGAATGTTACAACTAATTATGCTTGGTTGTTAAGAAGCTAATTTCGTATTTTAAACCGCTGCCAATTTACCAGAAGCCAGGAAGGTGAGCGTGAAGACAGATATACAAGCACGCGGCCCGCTGCCGTAGCTCCGCATGGCCGCTTTACACTCAGTATACATCGCGGCACGTTCACGGGGCTTCTGCCGCTTGTCCCCAGTAAACCGCAATTGCAAGTTAGTTTACTGGTGTCACTATCAATTAGAGTTTATGAAGCCGCACTCACCTGGAGAAACTCCCTCCCTGCTCGAAAGGGAGCCTGTTTGGAGTTTCCAGGCAAGAATACTAGTGAGTGAAGTCGCTCAGTCGTGTCCAACTCTTTGTGACCTTGTGGACTGTAGCCCACCAGGCTCCTCCGTCCATGGGATTCTCCAGGCAAGAATACTGGAGTGGGTTGCTATTTCCTTCTCCAGGGGATCTTCCCGACCCAGGGATCGAACCCAGGTCTCCCGCATTGCAGGCAGACGCTTTAACTGCTGAGCCACCAGGGAAGCGTGGTTGCTAATCCCTCCTCCAGGGGATCTTCCCGACCCAGGGATCGAACCCGCAAGTCTTGAGTCTCCTGCACTGGCAAACAGACTACCAGCAGTGCCATTTGACTCGAGGTCATCTCTGTTTAATAGAAAACAAAGACAAAAATTTAAATCATCTGTACTTTTTCTAGTTGTTGCATTTTAAAAAGAAAAAAATTAAATTATTTTAAATAATGAGAGTGAAAGTGTTAGTCACTCAGTCTTTCTGACTCTTTGTAGCCCCATGGACTGTAGAGTGCTTAATCCAACATATCCTGGAAACTACCATTCCACATACAGTCAGTTTCAAGATCGCTGATGTGTCTCACGTTCAGGAGCTTTCTGAGCTGAGCCACCAGGGAAGCGTGGTTGCTAATCCCTCCTCCAGGGGATCTTCCCGACCCAGGGATCGAACCCGCAAGTCTTGAGTCTCCTGCACTGGCAAACAGACTACCAGCAGTGCCATTTGACTCGAGGTCATCTCTGTTTAATAGAAAACAAAGACAAAAATTTAAATCATCTGTACTTTTTCTAGTTGTTGCATTTTAAAAAGAAAAAAATTAAATTATTTTAAATAATGAGAGTGAAAGTGTTAGTCACTCAGTCTTTCTGACTCTTTGTAGCCCCATGGACTGTAGAGTGCTTAATCCAACATATCCTGGAAACTACCATTCCACATACAGTCAGTTTCAAGATCGCTGATGTGTCTCACGTTCAGGAGCTTTCTGGGTCTCGCGCCCGTGGCTCTGCTCCAGCTCAGCCATCTTAGGGTGTGTGGCAGCTGCGCGTGGCTGGATGGCTCTGTGTCGGACGAATCAGCTAGAGGCCAATCAACCCGCTCTCAAAAATAGCCAAAAAACAAACCATATCCATTCTAACACTGTTGATTCACTTTTTAAGAAATTTATTCCAGGAAAGCAAGAAAAGTAGATTGAGGGAGGTTGATAAGATTCAACATAATCCAAACCTTTTATCACTCCGTTAGAATACGGCTGTATTCAGAAGGCGACAAACTGTTGAAGTTCTAACGGCAGAAATAGTTTGCTGGAGACAGTGCCTGTTGCCACTTGCCTTTCACACAAAAATAGGTGGACAGTGTATACAGGGACCATCTGATCAGAGTGCTGCGTGAGCAATATTTTTTTGAGCAATTATTAAGGTAGCTACAACTTAGTGGGAAATGATTTCTAAATGTGTAAACATGACTGAAGTGTTTCTGATCCTGGCCTTCAGACACAGCATCAGACAGCTGGACACCCTCAGGTGACGTGGGAAAGTTACATGCTGTAACAAGCACAAATAACACAGTAAATAACAGTCTAAGGAGCGGTGTCTATGCACGGGGCCCCTGGCCTGAGCTTTATGTAGTGAATGTTGGGCTTTGAGGATGTTACTCCCTGGCTGCCAGCCTTCCCAGGTGTTGCAGTGGAAAAGAATCAGTCTGTCAAGCAGTAGATGTAGATTCCACCCCTGGGTCAGGAAGATGCCCTTGAGAAGGAAATGGCAATCCACTCCAGTAATTTTGCCTGAAAAATCTCATAGACAGAGGAGCCTGGTGGGCTACAGTCCATGGAGTCCAAAGAGTTGGACAAGACTAAGCAGCTGAGCACGCATATATTAGAGTATCTTGTAATTTCTAATAATTGAACATTAGATCCTTTTTAGATTCAAATATATAGGGTTTAGGACACTTTGCTGACTCTGAACCATTGTTTGTTTCCACAGCTATTTTTTCAAGGGCCAATAAGAAAAACTAATAGAACTTAATTGGAAAATAAAATAGAATTGAGCCCAGAACATCTCAGTTAATGAGCAGCAGAGATTATATTGATTTCATTTTATAAATAACATTAACTTCAATCGCAATTAATGCACAGAGATCGCTTGCTTAAGTTACCTGATAAGACAGGGTCATACGTTTAGAGTACTAATCTAAGAAACGGTATCAGTATCCAGGAAGCCATTGGTCTGCTCCCCAGAACTGAAGTCGATGGAAACCCTCCCAGCTCCTTGCAATAAACCACACACGGAAATCTGAAACCTTGGTGCAACCGGTGATAAGAGAAGGAGAAATTCTGGCCCAAGGAAGATATTTCAGGCGGGTTTTCCTGTTGTAGAACCATTAAACCTTTCACAGTAGCAGATCTAGCCCAGAACTCTTGGGACTGTGATCGAAGGGGAGGAAAAGAGAAGCTGCTGTTGCTGGCATTTGCAAATCAAGCTCAAGTTCAAGAGGAAAACCACAAACTCCCAGTGTCTGGAAAACAGCTGAATTGACCACAGAATGATCCTCTTCCAAAGACCACATAATATCCTACAGATAATGGGAACGTTCACTGGATCAATGTATAATTTATTATCATCCTAATTTATTAGAAGCTATTGTCTTTTGCAGTCTCTAGATCCTTCCAGTTTCTCTTGGCTTAATTGCTTATTGTTAAGTGTTGAACATTTTTAAGGACAAGACAAACTATCTAATCAGTTGCCCATGAATTATAAGCAACCCTGGGTATTTCCAATCCTGGCTCCTCTGGACAGAGCACTTGGAAGCTTCTGATGTTACTGGTTTTAAAATGTTTGCTTCTTAGCAGTGGATCATAAATGGAGCCAATATGATTTTTAAGACAATCTAAAAATCAGCTACAGATTAAATCACATCTTGTGGATGGTTTAAAACCACGGTCAGTGAGTGCACGTGAAGCCCAGCACACGGTCAGAAGACAGCGCTACGCAGACACAAAGCAACTCAGGCGTGTGTGGAGCGCAGCAGCCGGCCGCGGGCAGGCGCCGCTCCCCATGGCTGGCGCAAGGGGCACATGCTGGCCTCCCGGGGCTCAGAGGGGAAGACGACGCCTCCCACGTGGGCGGACACAGCGTGGGCGGCACGGCAGCGAATGGGAAGCTCAGGTATGCGCCCTGGTGGAAGGAGCCAGGTCAGCCAGGGAAGACGTGACTTGTGAGCCGAGCTCCCCGGGGAGAGAAGGGGTGGGAATCCCGTCTGAGGCAGAGGAAGGACCAAGTGAGGGGGCCAGGAGGGGAGACAGGGAACCATCCGCTCAGGGGAGGGGGTGGCTTCAGGGTAAGTTGGCAAGACTCCTATGACGCAATCAGGTACCACACGTTGCAGGAGAATCTCATAACTGCATCTGTGTTTCAAAGATGTGCTGAGGATGCTAAGAAGGGAAGGGTAGAAGATGATGGAAAAACAAGTTAAAAAGGCTGAGATCAGAGAAGCGGGAGGTGGCCAGAGAGTGTGGGGATCCACTGTGAGTGGACGGGGGTCTGGGGCAGTCCCGAGGCTCTGGTCAGGAAGACTGGGCAGGTTATGGACAGATGGCAGGAGGGTGGCCCTGGGCAGGTGGCACCACAGAAGCTGGAGGCCCCAACCACAGCCACGGGGCACAGAAAGAATCCTCACAACAAAAATGTGTGACGTGACTCTGCTGTTGCTGTTGCTCAGTTGCCAAGTCGACTCTCTGGCCCCATGGACTGCAGCACGCCAGGCTTCCCTGTCCTTCACCGTGACACGGTCAGCCTGGCATCATGAGGTAATGTTACATAAGATGTGATATTACAGAATAAGATCGTGTAGAAAAAAGGTAGAAGGGAGCGGAATCATGAGTAACTTTCATTTGCTTCTTTATATTTTATATCAATATACTGTTTGCATCTTCCACCAAAAACACTAGTTTCATGAACGGAACAGCAGAGTGAGGTGTGAGCGTGTTTGTAGGGACAGGAGGGAGGAGGGCGATGCGACGGGCGGGTTTCTTGGGAGGACCCCAGGGGCTGGAGACGCGCCGCGGGCTGCCGTCCGGGCGCAGCCAGACGGGGTCTGGCGCCCCGATGTCTCTCAGGGGGGAGGACACAGATCTCGCAGCAGAAGAAGCTGCATGCCCCAGGGCGGCTCCCTCAGGAGACAGTGTCTGGCCTGTCTGCAGGTCTGCAGGACTGGCCCTCCTCACAAGGCCGCGGGTGCTGTTTTGGAACCAGAAAGGGAGAGGAGGGGGCTGAACCGAGGATCCTAACGCCCACCCACCGATTCCCGGCCGTCTGGCCCCTCTCCTGGGGGAGGCGGGGTAACCAACATTGATTGCCAGACTGGTGAGTATTTGTTGGCCAAATATTGACGAATTCTCATTCGCTATTTGCTTAATCAATCGAGGATATCCCAGTGCCTAGATATCATAAAATGAAATGGTCTGTGGAAACTTAGCATTAAGATTTGGGTAAAGTTTCCCGCTCCCCACCTGAAAAAAAATCAGATTCCCTTTATTATCCATGGCGCCAGGCTACCTCAGCAGGAGCAGAGCCGACCCGCTGAAGGGAGCGGCTTGTTTCCGCTGACAGCTCTCCCGAGCTCACGGTCCCACGACGGTGGACGCCTTTGCTGCCGTATCTCCTCTCTGCTTGTCTCCCTCTGAGGTGTTCTCTCCTTTTAATCCCAGAAGCTGGCTCTGTAATTCTTACTTATGATAAGAATGTATAGGCTAATTTAAAAAGCGATTTGATGGTAAACAGAGGACCATGTGAAAGAAAGCCAGCCAGATGCTTAGAAAAACCTCTCCTTTTACAGAAAGCATGTTCCAGAAACATTTGCTGATGGAGTGGATGAAAGCTGTGCCAGTACCAGTGACACAGAAAGAGACACAGGCTAGAGGCTGAAGGAGCGATGGAGGGCTGGGGTGAGTGAGCGCTCACAAAGGTGAGCGGTGACTCGGTGCCAAAGCCCCGCTGAGCTGGCCTGGGCAAGGGCCGCGACGGGCCTAGGAACTGCAGACGAAGGAGCCAGCTCTTCGAGGTGTGCCATCTGGACTGGGGAGCTGGGACTTCAGGCTTGAGAAGTGGGTGATCGGAATGCCCTTGACTAAAGTTCTCTAGCTAGGGAGTAAGATGTTTAAGGTCACTCTCTGGCGAACAGAGGATGAACTGCGGCCGGAAGTGGCTCAGATGGGGAGAGGGTGTTGCTGCTGCTCAGCCATTCAGTCCTGTCTGACTCTCTGCCACCCGTGGCCCACAGCGCACCAGGCCTCCTGGCCTTCACCATCTCCTGGAGCTTGCTCAAACTCATGTCCATTGAGTTGGTGATGCCATCCAGCCATCTCACCCTCTGTCGTCCCCTTCTCCTCCTGCCCTCCATCTTTCCCAGCATCAGGGTCTTTTCCATTGGGCTGACTCTTCACATCAGGTGGCCAACGTATTGGAGTTTAAGCTTCAGCCATCGGTCCTTCCAATGAATATTCAGGATTGATGTCATTTAGGATCGACTGGTTTGATCTCCTTGAAGTCCAAGGGACTCTGAAGAGTCTTCCCCAACATCACAGTTCAAAAGCGTTCTTTATGGTCCAACTCTCACATCCATACATGACTACTGGAAAAACCATAGCTCTGACTATATGCATGTCTGTTGACTTTTGCTGGGGAGACAGTGAGAAGCCCAAAATCCCTCGTGAAGCTGGAATGAGGAGAGCATAGTCTGGGGTGGTGTCCATGGCAACAGAAATGGGAGACAGTCCACCTCTGCTCTGATGTTGCCGCTCCCTCCCCGAGGCTGAGACCATGACCTTGTTTCCTATTTCACTGGGAAGGCAGAAGAGCCAGACACCATGGAGCTGCTCCTTCTGGAGGAGGTCTCCCTCTCTCCCCCACCCTCCCCCGGGCCGTCCTGGGGTCCCTCTGGCTCCAGTCTCCCCCCGCCCTCTGCACAGACTCGGCTTGTTCAGGTGGCACGTTCTGTCCTGGCCCAGCCCCCGCTGGGGCCTAGGCCAAGGGGAGCGGGCCCCTGTGTGCCTGAGGGCGTGCCTCGGAGCCTGGGTGCTCTCGTGCAGCGTGCTGTTGTTCCCCAAACGTGGACCCGGGGCGGGTGGACGGACGCCCAGAGCCCTGCACAGACACGCCGCTGTCCTCATCTCATAACCAGTCAGAACCCCCGTTTCTAAAGAGCTGTTTATTCAGTAAGTTTAAAGAGAGACCTCAAATTTCCTACTTGCTTTTCTTTAAAAATGACCAGTTGCTTCATAAACTGGCTCAGTGTTTGCTGTGCCTGACTGGGGCTGAGGTTTCAGAGGCGGCTGGACTGTCTCCCTCTGCGTGCTGTGACCTCACCGGGGCTGAGGGGCCAGGGGAGGCGGTGATGCTGACGGGAGACCCTTGCTCACCCCAAGGTCCTGCCGCTGACGTCCTGAGTAGCACACAGCGTCCGCAAACCCTGAAATTACAGCGTGATTGTCAGCTGTCTGGCTGAAGGCAGCCTTGAATTTGTTTTCAAAACTAAACGGCAGAAAGTAAACACTGTTGAAAATGCAGGGATTCCTTGTGGGAAGACCGCCATGTCCATGCTGGTCCCACCCAACATCTGTGGGAACTGTAAAGTACACACCAAATCGTGATGCCCTAGTGTGGGCAAAAGTGTAATGCTAATTTCGGTAGAGTCATGCAAATCATATACATAGACATGTGATTGTGATTCCTTTCAGCTGTCTCTCTTCACTTTTTAATGTGGCAGCTAGCACACTTACATTTGCGTATGCGGACAGTGCTGGTTCCGGTTAAAAAAGATTAAAGAGACACAACACACCTCAATGTGTGACCCTACACTGAGTCCTTGCTTAAAAAACAGCAAGCGCCACACAACCTTCCTTCAAATAATCAGAGAAACTTGCATGTGGCCTGGATGCCAGACATGGACTTGTCGATTTCCTCAATGGTGATGTCATAGTCACAAAGAGATGGTTTTCACTTTTAGCACAGACATCCTAAGACATTTAGGGGTGACATGTCAGCAACATCCTAAAACATTTAGGGGTGACATGTCAATATTATTTTCAAATACTTAGGGATATATACGCTTATAATTTAATATTTTATAGTATTTACATTTTAGTATTTATACTAATTAGTATTTAGTATTTAGTACATTTATAGTATTTACATTTTATTCAGTTATTTATCTACATTAATGTAAATCGCTGTACATAAACAGGACCAGCAGGAGAGAATGGTGGCAGCCCCTTCTTCTCTGCCCCAGATCTAACACGACTGACACCCTATTTCTTAGGCTGTTTTATTCCTCCCTGAAATTTCACTATTAAAATGTAATTGCCTCTGGAAAAGACAGAACTCTGAAGACACTAAGAAGTCAGTGACGGGCAGGGGCTGGGTTGAGGGGTGAGTCGGGGAGAGCAGAGGATTTTTAGGGCAGTGATGCCACTGTGTGACCCTTTGAGGCTGGCTACTTGTCCCTACAACTGTCCAAACCCACGAATGTACACCCCCTGGAGTGTGTTAATGAAAATAAAAGTGCTCGGTTATTGCTCTGCATTCTTCCCTATTTTGACTTGGGAAACATCTTAAACACAGAAAAGCAGATCAGAGCAACAGAGAACAGACAATTGCGTCCACGGAGAGTGAACAGAAGCTGACATTTACTGTATTGATGCTGACCTTTAAAAAACAAAGCATCACAAACACAGGAAAATACAGACAAGCCCTCTGCTTCCCCCTCCTCTTACCAAGTTGCTGTGTGTTACTCCATGCATTTCAGGTCTTTCCTGCACGTGCATGTATTTAAAAACAGTATGTACTCTTCTTCTGTGTGTTCAAATATCGCATAAAGTGCACAGCATACCACATCCTGCAACCAGCTTCAGCACTTAACACTTAAGTTTATCCTCACTCATGCATGGAGATTCCGTTCATTCACTTTACTGTGGGTTTCTTCAAAGCTACAGTTTACCACCCCTCCAGGAGTCTGCCTGTGACGCAGGAGACCAGGGTTCCATCCCTGGGTCGGGAAGATCCTCTGGAGAAGGGAATGGCAATCCACTCCAGTGTTCTTGCTTAGAGAATCCCATAGCTTGGCGGGCTACAGTCCATGGGGTCACAAAGAGACACGACTGAGCAACTGACACACACACACACACACTGAAACACAGGGGTTTGCACATCTGGACTCACCTTGGGTGCAAGGGAGTGAGGGTCTCCTCAGAGAGTGACTCCCCCGACGCCCAGACGCCACGGGATGAGGGAGACGGCCTTTTGCTCAGTGCTTCGAGGAGCACCGTCTCTGGGGTCCCAGCTGTGGTCACTCACACTGCCTGTATTCTCCTCCAAATGCACCTCTTTCACCTTCCGTTGCTAAAATCACTTTTATTTTAAAATAAAGATTTATGGGAAAACTGAACGTAGTCCGTGGAGTTCTCTCCAAGCTCTTGCTTTGGAGAGCTCCCTGTTGCAGCTGATGAGCCAATGGGGATACGTTCTCATTAACCCCGCTCCAGGCCAGGGGCCTTTCCCTGCCCCAGGCCCGGCCAGTGCCGCCCTCCTTCAGGCCCCGGGCCCCTGGTCCTCTGGGCTGTGCCGCTTCCTCAGGCCTCCCGGGCAGGTGGCACTGACGGCTCTCAGGAGGCAGCTCAGGCACTTTCCTGAATGCTCCTCGGGGGCCTGTCGCGTTTTCCTGTCTTGATCAGAATGGAGTTTTGGGGAGAAGACCCTGGAGACAAGGACTGCTCAGCTTCACACCACGGGCACGTGGTCTCAGCACAGGTTGTCCCTGGCGCTGCTGCCCAGGTCACCTGATGCAGTTTCTCTGCTTTCATTTCGCTTTTTAAGGCAGTCTTGCTCTGGCCTTTCCTCCACCAGCAAAAAGGGAAAGTTCTCGACAGTCGAGAGTGTGCTAATTCTTTACAGCCTGCTCAGAACCAGCTGGGTGCGGGGCTCCTCCAGCGACTCTCTTTACAGTTACTCAGAGCAGGCGATGACTCTGTCCTACAGAGGTGGGTGGGCTGCACCAGGCCCTCCTGGACACCTGCAGGCAGAGTGCCGCCCACCCCCACCCTGCCCCAGGAGCCAGAGAGAGTCCACCAAGCTGAGCTCTCCTACCCTTGGGGTCTGAGACAGGACTGGCTAGTGAACTCAGCTTAGCATACGACCCGGTCCGACTGCAGGCAGCCTCTGTGTGTCTGCAGGAAGGAGGGAGAGGTGAAATGACAGGGGTTCCCGCATGCCTGCAGCATCGTGCTGGGTACTGGGGCATTGCTGGCATAAATACCGCCTGCTAGTATTTGGAATTTCTGTAATTCTATCTTGAAAGTACCCCTCCATTTGCTATTTTTTTCCAACTCATCATCTCTTAATGGACTCTCTAAATAGCCTAAAATGTCTGCTTCTCCTTGACCTTCATATGAGGGAAATTAGAACTGGAAACAATTATTAAATACCTGGAAACTTTCCACTGAGATTTATGTCCTTAAAGCAACTGATCCCATCTAAATAGCCTCATCACAGTGAAATTTTGCTTCATGATCATGCATTTTAAAAAGTCCAGCCAGAGGCCCTGAAAGTCATTCTGTAACCACATAATGGTCCTCTGTCCATTAAGTCACGAAAACGTGTTACAAAAAATGTCAAGGTTCCGTGTTCACTGAATAGCCCATGCACAAAGGAATCCATATCTTCAGTATTTTCACCCTTTTTTGGTTCTTCTATTATCTTTGCAAATTACTCTAGACTCTGTTATTTAGAAAAGGTCTCGGGATTTCTACTCACTAGCTATTTCTGTCTTGTTCTTACAAAATAGCCCCACGTGGCCACCCTGAGGGGCAGGAGAGCCGGCTAGAGAGCGGGCTGGGGACGGGGCTCAGGCGGGGCCCCTTCTCAGCAGCAGCCACTACGTCCTTAGTGTGAAGAGCAGCACAAGAGCCCGGGGTCTGTGGGCCTGGGGCCCAGAGACGGCCTTTTGCTCAGTGCTTCGAGGAGCACCGTCTCTGGGGTCCCAGCTGTGGTCACTCACCTGCCTGTATTCTCCTCCAAATGCACCTCTTTCACCTTCCGTTGCTAAAATCACTTTTATTTTAAAATAAAGATTTATGGGAAAACTGAACGTAGTCCGTGGAGTTCTCTCCAAGCTCTTGCTTTGGAGAGCTCCCTGTTGCAGCTGATGAGCCAATGGGGATACGTTCTCATTAACCCCGCTCCAGGCCAGGGGCCTTTCCCTGCCCCAGGCCCGGCCAGTGCCGCCCTCCTTCAGGCCCCGGGCCCCTGGTCCTCTGGGCTGTGCCGCTTCCTCAGGCCTCCCGGGCAGGTGGCACTGACGGCTCTCAGGAGGCAGCTCAGGCACTTTCCTGAATGCTCCTCGGGGGCCTGTCGCGTTTTCCTGTCTTGATCAGAATGGAGTTTTGGGGAGAAGACCCTGGAGACAAGGACTGCTCAGCTTCACACCACGGGCACGTGGTCTCAGCACAGGTTGTCCCTGGCGCTGCTGCCCAGGTCACCTGATGCAGTTTCTCTGCTTTCATTTCGCTTTTTAAGGCAGTCTTGCTCTGGCCTTTCCTCCACCAGCAAAAAGGGAAAGTTCTCGACAGTCGAGAGTGTGCTAATTCTTTACAGCCTGCTCAGAACCAGCTGGGTGCGGGGCTCCTCCAGCGACTCTCTTTACAGTTACTCAGAGCAGGCGATGACTCTGTCCTACAGAGGTGGGTGGGCTGCACCAGGCCCTCCTGGACACCTGCAGGCAGAGTGCCGCCCACCCCCACCCTGCCCCAGGAGCCAGAGAGAGTCCACCAAGCTGAGCTCTCCTACCCTTGGGGTCTGAGACAGGACTGGCTAGTGAACTCAGCTTAGCATACGACCCGGTCCGACTGCAGGCAGCCTCTGTGTGTCTGCAGGAAGGAGGGAGAGGTGAAATGACAGGGGTTCCCGCATGCCTGCAGCATCGTGCTGGGTACTGGGGCATTGCTGGCATAAATACCGCCTGCTAGTATTTGGAATTTCTGTAATTCTATCTTGAAAGTACCCCTCCATTTGCTATTTTTTTCCAACTCATCATCTCTTAATGGACTCTCTAAATAGCCTAAAATGTCTGCTTCTCCTTGACCTTCATATGAGGGAAATTAGAACTGGAAACAATTATTAAATACCTGGAAACTTTCCACTGAGATTTATGTCCTTAAAGCAACTGATCCCATCTAAATAGCCTCATCACAGTGAAATTTTGCTTCATGATCATGCATTTTAAAAAGTCCAGCCAGAGGCCCTGAAAGTCATTCTGTAACCACATAATGGTCCTCTGTCCATTAAGTCACGAAAACGTGTTACAAAAAATGTCAAGGTTCCGTGTTCACTGAATAGCCCATGCACAAAGGAATCCATATCTTCAGTATTTTCACCCTTTTTTGGTTCTTCTATTATCTTTGCAAATTACTCTAGACTCTGTTATTTAGAAAAGGTCTCGGGATTTCTACTCACTAGCTATTTCTGTCTTGTTCTTACAAAATAGCCCCACGTGGCCACCCTGAGGGGCAGGAGAGCCGGCTAGAGAGCGGGCTGGGGACGGGGCTCAGGCGGGGCCCCTTCTCAGCAGCAGCCACTACGTCCTTAGTGTGAAGAGCAGCACAAGAGCCCGGGGTCTGTGGGCCTGGGGCCCCGGGAGCACCACCCCCCGTGCTCCCCACCCCACCGCCACCTCCCAGCCCTCACCTCACCTCCCTGCCCCCACCCCACCCCGCCGACCCCATTCCTTTTTCAGTGTCTGTCTGTATGCCTAAAGGCCACCATTAAAAGGTAATGTTTTCTGGGAGGGAAAACCTGTTCGAACAATTGTCAGCATTACCTCCCCAGTATGAATTAGTCAGTTGGCCATTAAACATCTGGGTGTGAATTAGTCAGTCGATTACCTGAAACACTGGTGGCAGCTGTGGTTTAAAAAGAGCACTGACTAGTGGAACCTGAATTTAAATCCCTGTCTTATCCCCGTCAGTGGGTGTCAAGCTGTCTTGTGCACCCTGATACATGAACTGTTTGTTCAGAACACAGGACATTCAGAGCCTGCACCCTGGGATCCCGAATCCCATTCAGGACACATTTTAACAAATGCTGTGGGAGGTCAGAGCCACTCCTGGAGAACTGCTGAAGAACGTCTGACCTTGGGAGTCATCAGCCATCTCTGTCAGCTTCAGCCTCTGTCTCTAAGTGAAAGTGTTAGTTGTTCAGTCACGTCTGACTCTTTGCGACCCCATGGACTGTCACCCGCAACTCCATTTTAAATAAAGAATGATTTACACATTCTTAAAACTATATTTTTAAGGATAAACTTTTAATGCAATGAAAAAATCAGCAACTGTATCTCAATAACAAAAGGAACTTAAAACAATATTTTTGTTATTATAATTCTTTTTTTCTTTTTTTATAATATAAATTTATTTATTTTAAGGTCTTGCTCAGTTGATTATATTAAACTTCATTCCACTTTCATTTTATTACTTGTCCTCAACTTTTAATTCTCTGAATAAATTAATTCCACTGGGTATTTAAGTATTATTTCTCCATAACTGCTTTAACGGATTACCAGAAATTTAGTGGCCTAAAGCAATCAACTATTATTTTACACTTCTGTAGCTAAAAGTCTGACTTGCCCCATGTTGCTTCAGTTGTGTCCTATTTTTTGTAACCCCATGGAGATAGCCTGCCAGGCTCCCCTGTCCATGGGATTCTCCAGGCAAGAATACTGGGATAGGTTGCCATTTCCTCCTCCAGGGAGTCTTCTTGACCCAGGGATTAAACCTGCATCTCTTAAATCTCCTGGATTGGCAGGCCAGCTCTTTACAACTAGCACCGCTGAGAAGCCCACTTGGCCTACACTAGGCTCAAAAATTTAAAGTGTTTGCAAGGCTTAATTCCTTTTGGAAGCTCTCAGGAAGAATCAGTTTCTTGACTTTTCAATTTCCAGCTTCCAGAAGCCACACCCATTTTTTGACTTGTAGCCCTTCACTCTATCTTCAATGCCAAGAACAGTGGTTTGAGTCTGCCATCTCTCCAGTTCACCACAGCCAGGATTTTGTTGTTGTTGTTCAGTCACTAAATCATGTCCAACTCTTGGTGAGCTCATGGACTGCAGCACACCAGGCTTCCTTGTCCTTCATTATCTCCTGGAGTTTGCTCAAATTCATGTCCACTGAGTCAGTGATACTCTCTAACCATCAGAAGAATTAGTTTCTTGACTTTTCAATTTCCAGCTTCCAGAAGCCACACCCATTTTTTGACTTGTAGCCCTTCACTCTATCTTCAATGCCAAGAACAGTGGTTTGAGTCTGCCATCTCTCCAGTTCACCACAGCCAGGATTTTGTTGTTGTTGTTCAGTCACTAAATCATGTCCAACTCTTGGTGAGCACACCAGGCTTCCTTGTCCTTCATTATCTCCTGGAGTTTGCTCAAATTCATGTCCACTGAGTCAGTGATACTCTCTAACCATCTCATTCTCTGCTGCCCCCTTCTCCTCTTGCCTTCAGTCTTTCCCATCATCAGGGTCAGCCAGGATAGGTGTCTGCTTTTAAGAATCCATGCAATTAACTCTAATTCACCTGGTCCATTCAGGGCACTTTCTCTTTCTCCAGGTCCTAAAGATAATCATATCTACAAAGTTTCCTTTACCATGAAAGGTAGCATAGTCAGATTCCAAAGATTAGGTTGTATGTATCTTTGGGGATCATTATTCTGCCTACCATGTCTATGAAATAATACAGTGTAGAATAATAAATCATAAAACATCTAGATGAGATATATGTAAAGAAAATCATTTTAGATAAGAATATTTTATATGACTTGCTCAAAAACATAGCAAAAAAGCCATAAAGAATTTGTTATTTATTAAAAACTTAAGAAATTTTATGTGACTTCATTATTTTTTTCTTTATATAGGTCATATTTTCTCTTATCATTGAGACTTCCCTGGTGGCTCAGACAGTAAAGATTCTGCAAGCAATGCAGAGACTTAGGTTTGATCCTTGGATTGGGAAGATTCCCTTGAGAAGGGAATTACAGCTCAGCTGGTAAATAATCCACTACAATGCAGGAGACTTGGTTTTGATCCCTGAGTTGGGAAGATCCCCTGGAGAAGGGAAAGGCTACCCACTCTAGTTTTAGGTCTAGATAATTCCATGGACTGTATAGTTCATGGGGTCACAAAGAGTTGGATAAGACAGAGTGACTTTCACTTTCACTTTATTTCCAGTATTCTTGCCTAGAGAATCCCATGGATAGAGAAGCCTAGTGGGCTACAGCCCACAGAGTTACAAACAGTAAGACACAACTGAGCAATTTGCACTTCCACTTCACTTTTCACTGAATGACCATTTATGTACATCATTATACTCAAAAGATACATGCATTGCCAGCAAATGTCTGTATTTCTCCTAAATCTTCCCTCTGGCTTGATTCATAGAGAAGTCCATTTTAAAAGTGGAAGAAAATTGTCAAAATAACATCAGTCAGTAAAATATGATGAATATTTAGAAGAGTTTCAGAGAAATAAAGTTATCAACTGGAATTCTATCAACTCCACTAGCTTTGTTTGTAGTGATGCTTCCTAAAGCCCACTTGACTTCACATTCCACGATGTCTGGCTCTAGGTGAGTGATCATACCATCGTGATTATCTTGGTCATGAAGATCTTTTTTGTATAGTTCTTCTGTGTATTCTTGACACCTCTTCTTAATATCTTTTGCTTCTGTTAGGTCCATACCATTTCTGTCCTTTATCAAGCCCGTCTTTGCATTAAATGTTCCCTTTGTATCTCTTATTTTCTTGAAGAGATATCTAGTCTTTCCCATTCTATTCTTTTTCTCTATTTCTTTGCATTGATCACTGAAGAAGGCTTTCTTATCACTTCTTGCTACTCTTTGGAACTCTGCATTCAGATGCTTATATCTTTTCTTCTCTCCTTTGCTTTTTGCTTCTCTTCTTTTCACAGCTATTTGTAAGGCCTCCCCAGACAGCCATTTTGCTTTTTTGCATTTTTTTCCATGGGGATGGTCTTGATCCCTGTCTCCTGTACAATATAACAGACCTCAGTCCATAGTTCATCATACACTCTATCAGATCTAGTCCCTTGAATCTATTCCTCACTTCCACTGTATAATAATAAGGGATTTGATTTAGGTCTACCTGAATGGTCTATTGGTTTTTCCCTACTTTCTTCAATTTAAGTCTGAATTTGGTAATAAGGAGTTCATGATCTGAGCCACAATCAACTTCCGGTCTTGTTTTTGCTGACTGTATATAGCTTCTCCATCTTTGGCTGCAAAGAATATAATCAACCTGATTTTGGTGTTGACCATCTGGTGATGTCTGTGTGTAGAGTCTTCTCTTGTGTTGTTGGAAGAAGGTGTTTTCTATGACCAGTGCGTTGTCTTGGCAAAACTCCATTAGACTTTTCCCTGCTTCATTCTGTATTCCAAGGCCAAAGTTGCCTGTTACTCCAGGTGTATCTTGACTTCCTACTTTTGCATTCCAGTCCCCTATAATGAAAGGGACATCTTTTTGGGGTATTAGTTCTAAAAGGTCTTACAGGTTTTCACAGAACCATTCAATTTCAGCTTCTTCAGCATTACTGGTTGGGACATAGACTTGAATCACCATGATATTAAATGGATTGCCTTGGAAATGAAAAGAAATCATGCTCTCATTTTTGAGATTGCATCCAAGTACTGCATTTTGGACTCTTTTGCTGACTCTGATCGCTACTCTATTTCCTCTGATGGATTCCTGCCCACAGTAGTAGATATAATGGTCATCTGAGTTAAATTCACCCATTCCAGTCCATTTAACTTCACTGATTCCTCGAATGTCAACATTCACTGTTGCCATCTCCTGTTTGATCACTTCCAATTTGCCTTGATTCATGGACCTAACATTCCAGGTCCCTATGCAGTATTGCTCTGTACAGCACCAGACCTTGCTTTAATCACCAGTCACATCCACAAATGGGTATTGTTTTTGCTTTGGCTCCATCCCTTCATTCTTTTTGGAATTATTTCTCCACTGATCTCCAGTAGCATATTGGGCACCTACTGACCTGGGGCGTTACTCTTTCAGTATCCTATCATTTTGCCTTTTCACAGTGGTCATGAGGTTCTCAAGGCAAGAATACTGAAGTGTTTGCCATTCCCTTCTGCAGACATCGTGGAATGTGAAGTCAAGTGGGCCTTACAAAGCATTACCATGAACAAAGCTAGTGGAGGTAAAGAAATTACAGTATAGCTATTTCAAATCCTGAAAGATGATGCAAAGAAAGTGCTACACTCAACATACCAGCAAATTTGGAAAACTCAGCAGTGGCCACAGGATTAGAAAAGGTCAGTTTTCATTCCAATCCCAAAGAAATGCAATGCCAAAGAATGCTCAAACTACTGCACAGTTGTACTCACCTCACATACTAGTAAAGTAATGCTCAATGTTTTCAAAGCCAGGCTTCAGCAATATGTGAACCGTGAACTTCCAGATGTTCAAGCTGGTTTTAGAAAAGGCAGAGGAACCAGAGATAAAATTGCCAATATCTGCTGAATCATTGAAAAAGCAAGAAAGATCCAGAAAAACATCTATTTCCGCTTTATTGACCATGCTAGAGCATGGTCTATTTATTGTGTGGATCACAATAAATTCCACAATAAATGTGGAGGAAAATTCTGAAAGAGATGGGAATATCAGACCACCTGACCTGCTTCTTGAGAAACCTATATATAGGTCAGGAAGCAACAGTTAGAACTGGACGTGGAACAACAGACTGGTTCCAAATAGGAAAAGGAGTACATCAAGGCTGTATATTGTCACCCTGCTTACTTAACTCATATGCTGCAGAGTACATCATGAGAAACACTGGGGTGGAAGAAGCACAAGCTGGAATTAAGATTGGCAGAAGAAATAACAATAACCTGAGATATGCAGATAACACCACCCTTATGGCAGAAAGTGAAGAGGGACTCAAAAGCCTCTTGATGAAAGTGAAAGAGGAGAGTGAAAAAGTTGGCTTAAAGCTCAACATTCAGAAAATGAAGATTATGGCATCTGGTCCCATCACTTCATGGGAAATAGATGGGGAAACAGTGGAAACAGTGTCAGACTATTTTGGGAGGCTCCAAAATCACTGCAGATTGTGACTGCAGCCATGAAATTAAAAGACGCTTACTCCTTGGAAGAAAAGTTATGACCAAACTAGATAGCATATTCAAAAGCAGAGACATTACTTTGCTGA
>SJYC01115144.1:0-23604 GCA_006408675.1 Madoqua kirkii | reverse complement strand
GCGTGGAGTTGGGGCACGAGGTGGACAGCGTGGGGGTCGTGGGGTGGGGGCACGGGGTGGGGCCCCCGGGGCTCCTGTACCACCTGCCCAGCACCCAGCCGCCGAGCGGGGGTCTCTTCAAAGGCAGCCTCTCATACTTCTCAGAGGAAGTCGCAGGCAAGGGCGGTGACTCGCAGGCAGATCTGAGGGCCGCGGGGTGTTTTGTCTACACCGCGGAGCATGTACAATAGGCTGATGCCGCTGTGACGGGTGTGGGTTGGCTCCTGTCTGGAGGAATTTGTTCTCAGCGGCGGGGGTCCGCTTTAGATCTTTGTTTATCTGGCCGTTGAATTCTCTGCAAGTTCACAGAATACTGCATTGCCACACTTTAAAAAATAATCCAGAGGACTAAAGAAATCTCCTCTTTTAATTTCTGATACAGAAAGTTGTTTCTTTTAATTTACAGAAAAAATAACTTGGTTTCCAAATATTTTCTTTACTATTTCAGATATATATGAAAGAGAGGGCTTAAGTGGCTTGAAAGAAATGTGTTGTTATTCATATTGAAAGTATTACATAAAAGGTGAGCATCTGTGAGAAGTGGTACTTTAATTTATATCAATATTAGTTGAATAATTGTTCTGATTTACCAAAATTATGCACCAACTGTATATAAGTTAATAAGACTTTAAAGCTGAGTGCAGTAAAATACACATAGCAACTGGGAAAAGCTAGAAATGGCAGGGATGTCACGTTTCTTGAGCAAGTGTTTAACTTTTCTGATTGTTCTGACTCTGGATAATAGGAGTTTAATGTATCAGTCACATAGAAATCAATCAATGCAGTCACACTGATAAAATTCAAATATTTTCCATATAATAAAATCCAAATATTCATATGTAGGGATTGCTGGTTGTCTACCCATTAGGCATTCTCCTTTTTCTTACTAACAAGACCAATTTTGTTAAGGGCATTTCCTTGCAGCTTATAGTGGCCAATGAGATACAAGCAAAAGCCACTGGGTGGAACCTCTGGGGAAGTTCTTTACAAGTGAACAGATTTGGCTAGCTTGCCTCTCGGCCCTTTGCCTTGTCCTTTCTTTGAACCAGGAACACAGATGTGATGGCATGAGTGACGACGGCCATTTTGTGAGCATGGGGAAAAGGTTCACACCCTGTGGATGATGGAGCAGGGATTTAGAAAGGGCTCAAGTCCCTAGTGACCTACCTCCTTTTTAGGTGAAACACACGTGAACGTCTTTCTCTACGAACCACTTAGCGTGGAATTTTCAGTTAAATACAGCCAAACAGAAGTTCAAATTGATGATGTAAGGTAAGGAATAAACTGGTAAGATGTGAAGAGCATCGACATTGTGCTCCTACTATAAATTCCTCTCACAATTATTAAATGTCCTGCAAAAGACGGGAATGGACGTGGCGTCTTGAGTCAGTGTCCTCCACGTTTTCTCTCTGTGCACTTTTTATGAGCTGCACCCCACTGAGAAAGGAACATACGGATGGAGAGGTGGTAGACACACAGAGGGTACATGCAACCTGACCGCAAGGCGCCGAGAGTAACCAAGCCAGCAGCTAAACCTCACCGCACGGCTTCAGTTCTGCTCCCCAGCTCGTCCTCGAGCGCCCCCAGCCCTGGGACACCCAGTCTCCTCCTGAAGTCATCGTCGTCGCGGTTCGGCCTTGGCCGCTGACGCTTCTTCTGGTGTGCGTCCTCAAGCTGCGCTCTTCGGGTCTGTGTAACCTGACACGGGAGGCGGCAGCCTGCTTGCGTTCCTCTGCAGCTCTGTTACTCTGCCTCCGCCATCCACACAGGCAGCTGTGCCTTATTCTCTCTCACTGCCGATTGGCATCTAAGGCCATAAATATCCAAAAGTGTATTTGGCCATTTTCTGTACAGGTTTGGTTGTTGTTTCCAGTTTGGGATCTTTACAAAGAATATTACCATGGCTTTTTAAAATCGTCTCCTGGAGCTCACATACACAGTTTTATCTGAGATAAATATTTAGAAACAGAACGGCTAAGTTGCAAAGTTGCAGCTGGGCTCCGGAAGACCGTTTACACTCTGACCAGCGGTGTGTAAGTGTGTTAGACTTTCCGTTGTCCACAGCTCACCAATTCTTCAGCCTCTCTGTGGGCAGCCTGTGGGGGCTGGGAGCTAAGGCTTGCCCCCTGTGCTTCCAGACGGCCACCTGTAACCCAGTCTGTCAATCTACTCAACTGATTTATTTTCTCCTATGGAGTCAGGTACCCACCTCATGAGAGAGAAAACCAGAAATGAATTTAAGACAGAAGAAGGGGTCAAAAATTGGGTGCAAGGGGCAGATCCAGATTCCCAGTCATTGTATTTTCAGGGGTCTTATTTCATTAACTTGGAGGGCTCCTAATAGAGCCCCTTCCAGCTTTGAATGTTTAAATGTCATAGCTCTATTTTACAAAGGAGGAGAGAGGTTTATTTTTGACAAGCTGTGAAACTTATTAAGGTTCTGAAAACTTCTTACCACAAAGTCCTTTGATTCAAACTGTGAAGTCTTACTTCCAACTACTGGTTTGAAAATAATGATAATAATTTTTCCTTGAACTTGGCTACAAACTCAAATTAAAACTTGATCTCAGCAGGGGCTCAGTCACTGACCGTTATTGACTATGGAAACACAGGCTCACGGGCGGGAGACCCAGGCAGCAGCAGAGGGCCCGGTGTATGTGAAAGCTGATGTTTCGGCTCTGAAATCCTTAATCCTTTTGAACAAGGGCCTGAATTTTCATTCTGCTCTGGGCCAGGGCACGTGGTAGCTGGTGCTGGGTGCTCAGGGTGTCAGGTCGCCTTTATACCAAGTTCTTCAGCAACGCGTGGTCACGAGAGGACCCAGAGGTGAAACATTTCTCAGACAATGTGACTGATATCTAGAGACTGTCTGAAATTGCAGTCTACAAGCAGAAACAGTTCTTTGCATTTGGAAAGATTTGTAGTTCATCCATCTCCACCCCCAGACAAAGCATGAATTTCCTTTTGTCTGTTACTAAAAACATGTGCTGTTCCCAGAAAACAGCGACCCCTCCATCCCCCTACCTGAGGGCATGTGCTTCCAGGAGGGAAGCAGAGAGCCCACACACACACACACACACACACATCTAGAGCTTTCGATCCGCAGAATACTTGGGAGGTTTAATGGTGTCTTCAGTATCTGATGGGCGGTTTATAAAAAGCAGGATCTCATTGCCTCTTTTATAGAGCATTAAAGACTTTTTAAAAAATCTTGCCTCAGTGCTGTATACACTGGGCAAGAAATCCCAAATTTCTGAATTTGTTTCTGCTCCAATTTAATACGACCCATTAAATAAAATTTCTTAAAAGCTGAGCGTCACTGTGTTTTGACTCAAAATTAAAAGAACCCCGTAATTCTTTTGATTTTGTTAATATTCCAAAAATAAATATTTGACTCATAAAGGTTAGGGAAAATTCATTCCTGTTTACTGCCCCGCGCATGTCCAAATCTGTCAGCCAAGCAGCTGTGCCTGTCCCGGGGCCCTCGGCAGCTGGGGGCCCAGACCCACCCGCAGGCCGTTGAAAGCGCTTACAGACCAGGCGTTCACAGGGATAGGTGACCTGCACAAGGTTAGCACCGTGAAGCGGCTGAAATTGCGTTCGGGGGATGAAACAAGAGGGACGCCAGCAACTCAACAATTTCATCACCTCTTTACGGGTTGGCTTTGCCTGGGGGAAGGCAGCCTGACCCGCTGCCCTCACCCTGGGGCCGTGCCCCCCTGGGTGCTAGGTGGTCAGACTCTGGCACAGGGTCCTGGGTCTGGCCCGACCCCTGTGGCGTCTCTCTTGGCTTTCTTCCTGGGAGGAAGACTGAGGGCCAGAGAGCTTCCTAATGTTTTGCACCCAGACTCCCTAAGGGTTGCACCTCATCTCACCGCCTGCATCTCCTGTGTGCAGGTGCACTGTGTGTGCACGTGCGTGCATGTGTGTGCATGTGCGTGCGTGTGTATTTGTGTGTGCACTAGTGTGTGCACACTCACGTGTGCGTGTGTGTCTGTGTGTGCTTGCATGTGTGCGTGTGTGTGTGCTCACGTGCATGCTCGTGTGTGTGCTCACGTGTGTGCGTGTGTGTGCATGTGTGTGCTCCTGTGTACACTCGCGTGTGTGCATATGTGTGCACGTGTGTGCTTTCCTGTGTGCATGTGTGTGTGCTCATGTGCATGCTCGTGTGTGTGCTCATGTGTGCGCATGTGTGTGTGTCCACTCGTGTGTGCACTCGTGTGTGCACTCGTGTGTGCGCATATGTGTACATGTGCATGTGCGCTCACGTTGTGTGTGCAGGTGCACATGAGTGCGCATGCTCACATGTGTGCATGTGAGTGTGTGTGCGCATGTGTGTGCGTGTGTGCACTCGTGTGTACACTCGCATGTGTGCATGTGTGCATGTGTGTGTGCTTTCATGTGTGCGCGTGTGTGTGCTCACGTGCATGCTCATGTGTGTGCTTGTGTGTGTGTGTGCTCGTGTGTGCTCACGTGTGTGCATATGTGTGCATGTGCATGTGTGCTCACGTGTGTGTGTTCACGTGTATGTGTTCAGGTGCACGTGAGTGTGCGTGCTCACATGTGTGCGTGTGTGTGCATGTGTGCGCGCTCATGTGCATGCTTGTGTGTGTGCGCTCGTGTGTGCATGTGTGTGTGCGTGTGTGTTCCTGGACCCGCTGCGGTGAGCCTCACATAGGATGCTCCAACGCTCATGACTTGACTGTTTTTCCTACCAACAGTGTCTGTCATTTTTCCATGTAAACACAATACAACCATCAGCATCAAGGAATCCCAGTGGCCCAACAGTGCCACCAACCCTCCAGTCCCCCGTGAGCTTCACCGATTGCACCCCTGCCTGACTGGGTGCAATATCCCTCCTCACAGGCACAGGGCTGCCTGTGGATTCAGAGTGCGGTTCTTCAGCCACAGCCGTCTCTTCATCTTCTTTCGACACACTCGGAAAGTCCAGGTCTTAACCAGGTCCTTGACTTGGGCTTGGCTGGTGTCTGTCCTCTGTGTGTTCAGACGGTGCTGTCCCGTGTCCGGGGGCCCTGGCTTTGCCGGGGACGGTACTTTACTCCCAGTGAGCACGGGGCACCTGCCGGGTTTCTCCACTGGCAACCTAGTGAAGAGGCTATTCCACTGGCTGGTTGATGAGTCAGTGGTGGGTGCTTGGAGGGGAACGCTCAGGCCAGCTCCCCTCTCTTCTCTCATTCATTCCAGCACAAATTCGTGCTCCAAACAGTCGTTGGGTGTCTCCATGCACAAACGTCCCACCAGCAAGGCCTGTGAGGCACCCATGACCTCAGCAGGCCATCACCCACCGAACCCGAAGCCGAGCAGCATGTGGCTGGAGCGGCCCGGCTTCCCGGGTGTGACGGTGGGGGAGCACGGCGCCGCGGCAGAGTAGGCAGATGGGCATCAAAGAGCAGGCTACGGATCCCAGGTGACGGCCTGCGGGAGCCAGGCTGGAGAGACAGCAGGAGCGGGAGCGAGCGGAAGGCGACAGGGGCGGCTCCGCAAGAACCCGGACCTCGCAGACCGCGGGTGCCAGCTCAGCCTTCAGCACGCCCCGAGAGAGCGGAGGGAGACGCAGAGGGGCGTGGGTAGGCAGAAACGCGGGCTGCCCCTGCTCCTAAACACCCGTCTCCCGTCTGCTCTGGGAGCCTGAGGACCCCCAGCCTGGAGAGCAGCCCCCGCAAGGCCCAGGGCGGGCAGGGGCCTGAGCAAAGCTCGAGGCAGAGGCCACCTTCTTCCTGAGCCGTGAGGCCCTGGCGCTCAGGACTGGGGGCGGGGCTACTGATAATCCTCAGAGCAGGGGGGAGGACGGGGGACAAGGCCAGATCACATCACCGCGCTCTCTGCCAGGACCTACATTAGAGCAAAATAATACCAGACTCGGGCAACGCCGGGCGTCCAAGTGCTTTACTCAGACAATTCAGCATAAACACCTCTAAACATCTTTGCAGAAAATTCAGAAATCTGGTCTCGCAGAAACATTTTCTGCAGATTCCTGACCCCCAAAGTGGCTGTATGAGGAGTGAAGTGGGAACAGCCAAGATGTTCCTGGCCCCCTAGGGACCCCGCAGGCCCCCGCGGGCTCAGAGCTACCTGCCAGGCGACCCAGCGCTGAGCAGAAGGCTGGCGCTTCACCCATAGTCGTGGCTCCACAGCTGTCCACCTGCACCCCCGACTCCCCATGTGAAAGGGCAGGTCGGGAACCAGAGCCTACTCCACAACTCCACACGCCAGCGCGGGGAGCAGCTGGCAGACCACCCACTGCACCCCCGCCCCAGCCCCGCTCTGCAGGCATGGCTGCTGGAAAGTGGAGCCTCTTTTTTGTTGAGTAAATTGACCGTTTTTGAGTGGTTTTCATTAGAGTAAGAAGGCATTTTGATTAAAGCATTTGCTGTATCTCATGTAAAAAAAAATCATGAAGTCCCGGGATCCACAAGGATAAAGTCCCCGGATCCACAAGGGTCCCGATGCTCCGTGTTTATGAAGTGCTTTCCAAGCCCCTCACCAACTTTGCTTTATTAATAAACAACATCAGCCACGTCCCCGGGAGCAGGAAGAAGGAAACGTTACGGTCTTTATGGTTGATCACTGCCAAGTGCAGGGACCACGTGGGATGAACAGGGAACCGGCCGCGACCTGGACCCAGGAGGCAGCACCTCACACGTCCACGTCTCCTCCGCCCCCAGGCCTGTGCGCACCCGCCCTCTGCTGAGGCTGAGGCTGCTCCCGCCACCCGGGCCTCTTGAGGGCCCTGGCAGGGGGCACTGGCGGGGGCGAGATTGCACTGGGGGGGGTTGACCTTGATGGAGGCGGTGCTGGTGGGGGCGACGGACAGACTCCACCAGCCTGAAACACCCTCAGGAATGTGTCCGAGGCTTGTCTGGTACCAAGGACCTCGTACCTCCCGTCTTCCCAGTCTCAGCGTGTGCGTCTGGCATCCTCCTGAGCCAGCTGAGCAGTGCCAGGTAGGACGGCAGCGACCACTGGACACGTTTGGTCGGACAGTCTTGTCTCTGAAGCTCACCCCCTGCGTGCACCACACGCCCAACGGAGCAGGAAGCGCGTCGGGCAGGGTTGGGTCTCTTCTCTACGGCTGACTGCTTCCTGCCCAGCCCGCACCTGTGGGCGTGTGGTCGGGGACGCTGGCTTCAGGCGGGCTGGAGGGGCCCATCCACACCTGCGGCTAAGGGGCAGGTTTGGGCCGGGGCCTCGGGGCCACACGGGGTGCAGGGGGCTGGGCTGTGCTGCAGGCGGGGACCCCCGGCCCATCTGGAACGTGCCGCCCCCTCCCTGCAACCGGCTCCTCTGGCTCCCGCGGCTCGGCAGCCACCCCATCAGCGAGGGGACGGTCAGACGGTCTGAGAGCCCCGTCCATGCCGGGAGCTGAGGCAGGGAGGAGCCGCTACCCGAGGCAGGGTCCTGTGAAAACATCGCAGGCTTTTCATAGCTTTTCTTTCCTATGAAATTTCTTTCTTCTCATTTCTGTTAACTTTGCTAGTTAAACTGTCAGGCCGGTTTTGAAAGGGAATAACACCTTTGTCCCTCCTCCCATCCTGAAGCCAAAGTCTATTTTGGTTCATATAAAAATGATCAAATTACAGCTGTTGGCATGTTCCTTAACGAGGGAAAAAATAACTTGGATTAACTGGTGGCAATAAACTAAGTATTTCAATTAAATTCTAACATAAGTAAAAATATCAATCATACCAGCCCACGTCTCAACCAGCCTCAACCCTTCAAACAGCGTGTGCGACCCTCGGAGCGGCTGCTGCAGTTTCTGTTACGAAAATGAGACTTGAGGCAATAAAGGGAGTTGCCGGAGGGACCCCGAGAAACAGCACGTCTCGGTCACACCAGCCCCAGGCAAGGCTGGACTTGCCGTCACCAGTCAGTTCTACCGAGGGGAAGAGAAAGGTGTCCTTCCCCAGGTCCTGACCCTCAGACTCAGCCCCAAAGGGCTCCTGGGCACCGGGGGTGGGGAGCCCCGCAGGCTGGGGAGCCACTTGGGTGGAGACTGAAAATGCCCCCCGGAACCTCCAGTCCACGAGACGAGAGGCTGACCCACAGCATTCTGGCTGCGGCAACGTCCCCACCAGTGGCCCCCACACCCAGTCCCCCCACGGGGGCTTCTGTGCTCACACGCCAGGGTCTGCCACTGGGGCATCCTCGCCCTCCCACCTTGCGGCCTCAGACCCCGGGCACCAAGTGTGACGTCGCTCACGGCCCATCAACACACACTCAGGAGAGGGGGACCCTCCCCCAAGTCCAGCACTTTACCCACAAACCTCCAGGGGTCTTCAGAGGGCCCACAGTCTGCAAGGGCAACTGAAGTCCACCCTGACCTCAGGATGTTCGCTGTTCTGACGGGTCATCCCAGTGCTGCCTGGCCGGGGCCCCGGCAGGCGTGGGCAGCCCCTGGCCCAGGAAGGGGAGGAGGTGCAGGCAGAAGGCGCGGCCACTGCTGACCGGAGCCCAGGGCCATGAGCGGGCGGCCGTGTAGTGCAGGGAGGGGTGTCCGAACCAGTGGTGCCATCTGTTTGAACTGTGGGATAAAGGGTCTGGCTGATGCTAAGACCACATTAGTTTACAGAGACTGTTCACTCCAGATTACCTGTGTTAAAACTGATTTTGGTTTTCAAACCAAAAAAAGGGGGAGGAATTTTGATGTATCTACATGATGCTGAAGACATTTCCTTCAAGTAATTTCATAATAAATTCAGTTTGATTCCAGTTCCCCTTTCCAGCCAAGGGTGTTTTCTCCTCTGACATGGAAAACTCACTTCCCCATGAGTGTCCATGGAGCGGCGATCACAGGCTTTCAGACCTGAGTTCAAGTTCCTTCCAATCTGGGAAGAGTCCTGGGGGTTGAACTGGCAGGAAATTTCACCCAAGTTCCTGGTCCATGAAATATATATTTAAAAATACACATTTCTGGCAAACTTTCCCTAAGACAGTCCGCACTGAAGTTTCTTCTGGAGGTTCCTTCAGGGGCATCAGGGGGCCTGCCTGGACCAGGGACTGCAGGGCACGAACTGCCTGGAGCCCGTTTCTCAGATGGACGTCCTGAGAGTCACAGGACGGGTCACAGGGCAGCCCAGTGCACGTCCAGGACGAGCGACCTTGCCCTCCGCACCTCGCAGCCGCTTGCCTCCAGGCCCCGGCCTGAGGAATCGCCAGCAGGCGCATGGGGGCTGCCAGGGTCGAGCGGACGATCATGACCGTCCCCGAGCTTGTGGAGGAGATGCTGCCCGTTCCTGCCCTGCTGCCCCTGTCAGCACACAAGCTCCCACTCCCTGGTGGAGCCAGCCACACACTGTCTGAGGCCAAAAAAAGATGACCAGCAGGGACGCCCTGGGCTCGGGGGCTTGCAAAGACTCCTGAGCTGCTACAAGCGGATCACTGCTGCCTGTACCCCAACCTGGAGGTGGCCCAGGTGTGCGTGTGTACAGGTGTGTGCGTGTGTGCATGTGTATGTGTGTGCATGTGTACACGTGTGTGTATGCATGTGCATGTGTGAGAGAGAGCGCTGCGTTCAGTCACCGCGTGTGCACACACAGAGATGTCACCAAGCAGGACAACCTGCCAGTGCAGGGTGGAGACAGGGGCAAGGTCAAGGCAGCCTCCTCCTGGATGGTGCGGGGGGCAGAGTCGAAGTAATTCCACCCCCCTCCCCACCCCACCCAGGAGTGAGAGGCTCTGACTCCCCAGCAGGAAACCTGTCTGTCCGTCCGTCCACCTCTTCGGGACAGAACAGGGCCTGGCCCTGCGATGGCGCCCGTTCCCGCCTGTCCAGGGCATGGGAGATGTGGCATGAGGACCACCCCATGGAGGACGAAGGCAGTGCGCTCTCCCGGCCTGGACTTGGCAGGGCTCTGGCCAGACCCGCCCCATCTGCCTCCTGCTCCGCTGCTCCTGTCCCAGCAGGACCCACGTCCACCGAGCCCCTGGGGATGGTGCTGGGGGGTCCTCCACTGAGGAGCTGCTGAAGATTCCCTCAGGCCACCTCCAGGTTGGGGGACAGTCCCCTACCTCAGGGCTGTGAGCCTGAGACCCTGAAGCAGAAGGCCTAGAGCTGACTGGCCGTCCCTTCACCAGCCCACCAGGCCCCTGAGGCTCGGCTCCCCGTACAGCCGCCTGCCTGCTGCTTGAGTGTCCTGAGTCTCCACTCTGTCCTCAGCAGCCCAGACCTGGTCAAATGACTGAACGGCCACGAAGGCCCCTGGAGGAAGCGAGCTGGGCCGCCGGCCGGGTCAGAGTCACAGCCCAAGCGTGCGCACTCTGGATGGCGGTGGTCGTTTGTCCCGGGCCCGGCTCTTGGTCTGCGTGAGAGTGAGGCAGGAACCTTCCTCTCGCACTGGTTGCTTCTGGTGGCAAGGTTATTCTACTCTCATACCTCTGTGACTCTAAAATAAGCACGGCAAAGCCCTCATAAGAAGGTGGTGTTCTTCAGTCGCTCAGCAGTGTCTGAATGAGGCTCGGCTCCCCGTACAGCCGCCTGCCTGCTGCTTGAGTGTCCTGAGTCTCCACTCTGTCCTCAGCAGCCCAGACCTGGTCAAATGACTGAACGGCCACGAAGGCCCCTGGAGGAAGCGAGCTGGGCCGCCGGCCGGGTCAGAGTCACAGCCCAAGCGTGCGCACTCTGGATGGCGGTGGTCGTTTGTCCCGGGCCCGGCTCTTGGTCTGCGTGAGAGTGAGGCAGGAACCTTCCTCTCGCACTGGTTGCTTCTGGTGGCAAGGTTATTCTACTCTCATACCTCTGTGACTTCTAAAATAAGCACGGCAAAGCCCTCATAAGAAGGTGGTGTTCTTCAGTCGCTCAGCAGTGTCTGATTCTTTGCGACCCCTTGGACTGCAGCGCGCCAGGCCTCCCTGTCCATCACCAGCTCCCAGAGTTTACTCAGACTCATGTCCATCGAGTCGGTGATGCCATCCAGCCATCTCATCCTCTGTCGTCCCCTTCTCCTCCTGAGCTCAGTCTTTGCCTGCATCAGGGTCTTTTCCAATGAGTCAACTCTTCGCGTGAGACGACCAAAGTACTGGAGTTTCAGCTTTAGCATCAGTTTTTCTAATGAACACCCAGGACTGATTTCCTTTAGGATGGACAGGTTGGATCTCCTTGCAATCCAAGGGACTCTCAAGAGTCTTCTCCAACCACAGTTCAAAAGCATCAATTCTTCGGTGTTCAGCTTTCTTCACAGTCCAACTCTCACATCCATGCATGACCACAGGAAAAACCATAACCTTGACTCGACAGACCTCTGTTGGCAAAGTAATGTCTCTGCTTTTGAATATGCTCTTTGGATTGGTCATAATTTTCCTTCCAAGGAGTAAGCGTCTTTTAATTCCATGGCTGCAGTCACCATCTGCAGTGATTCTGGAGGCCCCCAAAATAAAGTCTGACACTGTTTCCACTGTTTCCCCATCTATTTGCCATGAAGTGATGGGACCAGATGCCATGATCTTCGTTTTTTAAATGTTGAGTTTTAAGCCAGCTTTTTCACTCTCCTCTTTCACCTTTATCTTTAACAGAATCTTGCCTATTCTTTAACATCCGTCTTGTATTGAGCCTCTCCATGAAATCTTAACAGCCATGTCCCTGCTAGAATCCCAGAATCACCTCTATACTCACAGGACGAGGAAGAGGACAAGGTTATTGCCTGCCTTACTGACAGGACAGTGGGTCGGAGACACGATATCACAGGAGCCAGAACCACATCTCTGAACTTTGATCCCTTGTCAGGCTGGGTAGATGATGCTGTCCTTGATTTTATTTGGCAAAATAAATCCCTCTCCTCTGTATACAGACAGTTCAAAAGCAAGCAAACAAGCAACAGCAAGCAGGTGTGTTTGCTGAGGCCACTTGTTTAGGAGGTCGTGTGGGACAAAAGCAACAAGCCTGGGGAGATGGCTCTTTCCCAGGGGCCAGGCTCGGGCCTGAGTGCTGCACCGGCCAGGGCACCTGGCATCAAGTGAAATGTCCAGGGCGGGAAGGAGGGGAGGGAAGGAGGGGGCACGGAGGGAGAAGGAGCTACTACTGCTGCTGAGTCGCGTCAGTCGTGTCCGACTCTGTGCGACCCCACAGACGGCAGCCCACCAGGCTCCCCCAGCCCTGGGATTCTCCAGGCAAGAACACTGGAGTGGGTTGCCATTTCCTTCTCCAATGCATGAAAGTGAAAAGGGAAAGTGAAGTCGCTCAGTCGTGTCCGACTCCTAGTGACCCCATGGACTTGAGCCTACCAGGCTCCTCCGTGAAGGAGGGCCCTGAAGGTGAGTCCATTGGCCTAAAGCTGGTAGACATGCCAGTGTTCTGGCCCCAGGCTCTTCAGAGAGGCTCCTGCCTTCTGCAGATTTTCTACAGGGATTTTAACCCAGTACCTTCCTTTCTCGATCTGAGACCTTAGGAAGAAGAGTAATGACCTCTTAGGGTGACCAGCTCATCCCAGCCCACCCAGGACAGTCCCTGACTTAGCACCAGAGGCCCCTCACTCCACAAACCCCTCAGGCCTGGGCAGTGGGGCCGTTGGTCACCCTGTGTGTCCGGGGATGTCCGGGGCAGGAGACGATGCTTCAAGGACCCAGGCCAGGGCGTGTCTGTGTCCAAGACCCTGTGATCACCCACAGCGGACTCAGGGCAGGATCCTGGCTAGCTCAGGTCACCTCTCAGCAACACAGGCCATCTGGCCACATGTAGCATGCTCTGGGGCTGGAGGTGGGCATCCGGGGTGCCCACGCCTCTCCTGGGCTCGCCCAACGGTGATGCACCCATCGCCCCAGCTAGCCACCCTGCCCCTATTTGTACTCATGTAGATGCTCCTCTTTGTTATTTTGTTGGAGTTGATTTCAATGCTGCGTTAGTTTCAGCTGCACAGCAAAGTGACGCAGTTATGCATATGCAAATATTCATTCTTTGTCAGATTCTCTTCCCTTTCAGATTTTTACAGAGTCCTGAATAGAGTTTCCTCTGCTGTGTGGTAGATTCTCAGTGATTATCTGTTTTATGTAAAGTAGTGTGTATATGCTGTGGTTCATGGGTCGGAAAGAGTCAGACACGACTGAGTGACTCAACTGAACTGAACTGAAGTGTGTGCGTGCTGATCCCGAACGCCTGACTCACCCCCACCACAGCGCTCCCCCGTGCTCATCACAGTCTGTCTGTGTATCGCAGGGGTTTACTCAGAGACATCCTTCCAGAGGAACCTCTGCTGGGCCCGACCCTGCCTGCCACCCCACCGGCAGCTGACTGCGCCCGCTGTACCATCGGTTCCACGAGTGACGAAGCTGTTCACAACCCTCAGTAATTTTCTACCCAGTGACCCGGGAGCTGTAAATTCAGTTTAAGCCAAAAACGGGTTAGAAGGATCAGGCCTCCTGGCCTGTGGCCAACCAGGTAATATGCTTGAACAAACTTTGCCTCGAACATGTGGCTCAGCAGCGCCGTGACCGTCAGAGGCCAGGCTCCTGCAGGCGGGCAGGGGCAGCGGGCTGCGGAGGCCTGCACTTCAGGCCACACAGCCCGCCTCCAGTCTCCCCACGGCCGCAGAGCCTTCGAGCTGGAGAAGAGTCCTGCTTGGCAGCAGGTAGATCTTCCGTTTCTTAGGATGCCATCTGTGTGAGTGAAGCGAGGTCTTCAGAGAGAGGACTTTCTCTGGCGAGGCCGCGAGTCTGCAGGAGGAGGAGTGGGAGCTCCTCGCAGGAACAGGCTCTGTGCAAAGACCCTGCTTCCACGGAGAAGACAGCAGGAGGGTCGGGAGGAGGGAAGAACATCAAAGACACCAGCTGAAGGTCTGGGCGAGCGGTCCGCCCCGTCATCTGCCCCGAGCCAAGTCATGAGAACTGGCTCCGAGGTCCCACTTCCTGTCCCTCCTGCATTTTTCTCACGAGAATCCGGCATCAGACCGTGGGTCCCCCACAGCTTCCAGGAGCCAGGGTGCCGTGCAGGGCACTGAGGGCGCGGTCATGGCGACGCACAGTGAGCAGCAATGCTGAGCACCAGCCCTGGGCACACACGGGCCGGACACGCCCGGGCTAGACACACCCGGGCCGGGCACACACGGGCCGGGCACACCCGGGCCGGCACACTCTTCCGGGGCACCCAGCAGAGCACCTGGAAACACGGGAGACCCGGGGCGCACTCTAGGGAGGCCGTCGGCCAGCTCGCGGCCGCTGGGAGGCTGAGGACAGGCGCACCGGGTCCCATCCTCAGGAGGCACAGCCTCGGGACGCCCTGCTCCTGGAAACGGTGGGGCAGCGGCTCTCACGCCCCGCAGGGAGCCTGCCGTCCCCCTTTCTTTCTCCCGTCTCAGGTCCACGAGGGCAGGAGGCACCAGGCCCACGGGGCCTCTGAGTCCTGTCGGGGTCACGGCAGGGGCATCTCACAGCGCGTCGCCCCACTAGATTGCAGGGGCGAGAGACAGCCCTGCTTCCCTGGTTTCCACTCAAAATTCCTACAGATGATAGAGGGATAGAGGGTAATAGATGGATAGATGGAGAGGCTAGATTGGCGATAGCTGCATAGGTAGATGGAGATAGCAGATAGGTGGTGGATAGATGGATGATGGATGGACAGACAGGCGTGACAGACGAGAGATATAGTAGACGACGAACAGATAGAAAGACAGGCGGATGCGGCTACGAGAGAGGCAGGAAGGGGAGAGGAGGGGGCCCAGCAGCCTCAGAGCTGTCTTTCTGCTTTTTGGATCTTTTTGTTCTTTGGTTGGTTTTGTTTGTTTCTATTTAAAACGGGGTAGAAGAGAGTGGAGTCTGTGGGCGAGTGAAAGGCCCCCAGCTTCTCTTCTCACTGGGCTGCCCTGAGATCCCCGTCAGGATGCAGACAAGATGACGTGACAGATCACGCCGGTCTGGTCCCATCTTCCCGACGGCGTCAAGGTCGCCTTCCCCATCAGAGGACGCAGGGGAGCCGCTGGGCCTCCCGGCGATGGCCCTGACTGTGACCAGAGGCCACACAGAGCCCAGCCTGGCCGCTGGCCGCCGCCCCACCCGCCTGCGCTCTCAGGGCCCCGAAAACAACAGCAGCGCCTTCCTTCCAGCTGCAGGCTCGGGACAGGGACTTGCTTAAGAAAACAGCCGCCTCTTCCTGCTTCGCTAGCCTGAACACAGATGGCCAGGGACGCCCCGCGGACACTCTCAGCTCACGTCCAGGGTGATAGTTCTCACTGCTAGAGACTGGGGCTGGGGGTGGGGCTGCAGGGAAGCTGCCCACAGCTGGACCCCGTCCCCTGGCCAGGGGCTCTGTCCAGGTATCGGGTACTGCCCCAGGCAGGTGCTGGCCCTCGGCGGGCAGGTCTTAACAAGAAAGCAGCAGCTGCTGTGGACCCTCCAGCTGCCCTGAAAACAAAGGACGCTTGAGGCTTCTCTCAGCCAACGGGTTTCAGCCACCCCAGCTGTGCCCAGGGTCCCCCAGCCAGCACACCCTGCTCCCCACGGCCTCAGGAAGGCAGAGCCCCAGGCAGACATCAGACGACCGCCGCCCGGAGCCCCTCCTGCGGTCCCTCCAGCCCGCGGCCTTGGGCAAAGCTCTGGAAGCCGGGACACCACCTGTCCCCACAAAACCTGCAGCCTCATCCCACTTGCACGTGCAGCCCTCTCCTGGGTGATGTTAAAAATGGAGTGTGGTTTTATTGGAGCAGGTACCGTGCACGGCTTAACTCAGCCCTGAGCACATGTGCTGTCTGTCCTTTGAGTAATCATCTCAGAATTCAGCACTGGGTCCACATTCTCACCTCCATTATGACGTAAATCACGTAAAGTTTTTATGCACGTAACATAAACTGGGCTGGGCTGACATCATTTCAACTCTCAGTGCCTTTCCCAGAAGCAGCCCGCCTGCTGCCAGGAACACAGGCCTCGCCCGTGGACGAGGGGCTCAGGGCTCCAGACGGGCGCTGCCCTTTCTCTGCTGCTCACCAGCTGGATTTCTTAGGGCAAGTCTCCGCTTCTTCAGTGTGAACTGTGGCTGGGAACACTCGGGGCCTCACATGCTTGCTTTAGTGATCAGCGATGAAGATCAGAGCACACGTGCTTTCTGAATGCTTTGCGGAGCTCAGCTGGGAAAATACTCACCTGCCTGAAGCACCAGTAAGAGACACGGGAGAGAAAGTGCACGCTCCTGACACACTTGCCCAGTTTCTAGGGGGAAAGAGCAGGCCTTTCAGAGAAGCTAGGGGCCGCAGACGCCCCGCTGCTTGGCCCTGGCTGCACACTTGCCCAGTTTCTAGGGGGAAAGAGCAGGCCTTTCAGAGAAGCTAGGGGCCGCAGACGCCCCGCTGCTTGGCCCTGGCTGCTGCAGCAGGTGCCGCGGGTGGGGCGGGCTACACGCAGCAACGGGCACGGTCCGGGGGCCGGAAGCCGAGGTCCAGGTGCTGGCAGGGTGCTCCCTCCTGAGGCCTCCTCCTCACTGGTCGCTCTCCACGCCCGCCTGTGTCCCAGCTCCTCTTCCTGTGAGGACCCCGGCAGGTTAAATTAGGGCCCCAGTGACCTCGTTTAACTTAATTACCTCTTTAAAGCCTCATCTCCAAACAGACTGCCTTCTGAGGATGCAGGGGTTCGGCTTCAACACGTGTTCGGAGGGGACGCTGTTCAGCCCAAACAGGTGGGTGGGAGAGCGTCACCTGTGGATTCGAGCTTGCCCTGTATTTGTCCACTTTCAACAGCCAAGTGCACTGGAACCCGAGGGTGCTGGTGAATCCCGGGACCCTGGCCCGGCCGAGTTTGTTCTACGGCTTGAGCCCTGTCCGCAGGCACAGTCTCAGCGCCTCTGGTCTGGCCGAGGAGGAGGAAGGGTCATCCCCACCGGTCCTGGGCACGGCTGAGCCCCCAGCCTCGGGGAGGTGGGGGCAGGGGTGGGCCTGTTTCCCCGGCTCTGCCAGTGAGTGTCTGGCCACCCTGTTCCCTGAAAAGAGTCTCCAAGCTCTGCTTTAGCTTGTCCATTGGTCAGTTCAGAAAGCAAAGCTGACCTCATGAGCACTCCTTCCAAACGGCCTCCAAACAGTCCCAGAAGCTTTCCCCTGGCTCACAGAGCCAGCCCATGTCCAGGGCCAGACACGGAGCAAAGTGAACAGAGAGAAACCGCAATTCCACCAACGAGGGGCAGCGAGGCCGCTGCCCCCAGAGCAGTAAGGTGGCAGGAAGGCTCTGACACACACTCACATGCTGTCCGAGAGGGTCTTTATAAAGGATCCTGCCAGCTGAGTCTGGCATTTAATAGAAACAGAGCTATCATATTGTATCATAATACAGTAAACATCCTGTTTCCAAATAACCAGAAGCTTCCACTTCTAAACTAAAACTTAAAAAGTGCTTCATATTCAACATCATATTTAAAAACATCTATCATCTCTAAATAAAACTGGCCTTCAAAAATGTTTCTTTAAGATCAAGTATTTGCAACTTGAAGTACCAAAAGAGAAAATGGGTAAATTAGACTTGATTAAAATTTAAACTTCTTGTGTTTCAAAAGACACCCACGGAATCAGTTCTGTTCAGTTCAGCCACTCAGTCGTGTCCGACTCTTCGTGACCCCATGGCACGTCAGGCCTCCCTGTCCATCACCAACTCCCAGAGTTCACTCAAACTCATGCCCATGGAGTTGGTGATGCCATACAGCCATCTCATCCTCTGTCGTCCCCTTCTCCTCCTGTCCCTAATACCTCCCAGTCTTTTCCAATGAGTCAACTCTTCTCATGAGGTCGCCAAAGTATTGGAGTTTCTTCAGCATCAGTCCTTCCAATGAACACCCAGGACTGATCTCCTTTAGGATGGACTGGTTGGATCTCCATGCAGTCCAAAGGACTCTGAAGAGTCTTCTCCAACATCACAGTTCAAATGCATCAATTCTTTGGTGCTCAGCCTTCTTCACAGTCCAACTCTCACATCCATACATGACCACAGGAAAAACCATAGCCTTGACTAGATGGACCTTAGTCAGCAAAGTAATGTCTCTGCTTTTGAATATGCTGTCTAGGATGGCCATAACTTTCCTTCCAAGGAATGTCTTTTAATTCCATGGCTGCAGTCACCATCTGCAGTGATTCTGGAGCCCAAAAGAGTAAAGTCTGACACTGTTTCCACTGTTTCCCCATCTATTTCCCATGAAGTGGTGGGACTGGATGCAATAATCTTCATTTTCTGAATGTTGAGCTTTAAGCCAACTTTTTCACTCTCCTCTTTCACTTTGATCAAGAGGCTTTTTAGTTCCTCTTCACTTTCTGCCGTAAGGGTAGTGTCATCTGCCTATCTGAGGTTTTTTATATTTCTCCTGGCAATCTTGATTCCAGCTTGTGTTTCTTCCAGTCCAGCGTTTCTCATGATGTACTCTACATAGAAGTTAAATAAGCAGGGTGACAATATACAGCCTTGACGTACTCCTTTCCCTATTTGGAACCAGTCTGTTGTTCCATGTCCAGTGCTAACTGTTGCTTCCTGACCTGCATATAGGCTTCTCCAGAGGCAGGTCAGGTGGTCTGGTGTTTCCCTGTCTTTCAGAATTTTCCACAGCCACAGAATAGAAGAAAGTATTTGCAAAGCATGTGTCTGATGAAGGTTTTGTATCTAGAACATATAAAGAAAACTTGCAACTCAGTAGTAAAATGGCAAACAACTTGATTTATAAATGGACAACACATGTAGCTGGATATTTCCCCAAAGTCGCACAAATATCCACAAACACGTGAAGAGGTGAGCCCCGCCACCTGTCGGACGGCTGTGACCACAAAGACGGAGGAGAGCAGGTACCGGGAGGTGCGGACACAGAGAAGCGGGGACACTGCACTTTGCTGGTGGGTATGTGAAATGTGCATTTGCTTTCAAAAACAGCCTGGAAGTCTGATGAGGAGGACGGGTAGACCATGGGGCCCAGGTCTACACCCGAGAGAAATGAAAATCCATGTTCACAAAAGCTCACAGATGAACGTTCACGGCAGCGTTGTTCACAACAGTCAGAGAGAAAACAGCCCAGGGTCCATCAGCTGGTGAGTGGCGGACGTGGCTCACCCAACATTCAGCCATGAGGAGGAGTAACGTCCCGATACACCTTGAGAAGAGTCACAAAAGACGGTTTGTGTGACTCCAGCCACATGACGTGTCCAGAACAGCAGCTCCGTGGAGGCAGGAAGTCGGCTGGTGGTTGCCCAGGGCAGGAGGTGGGTGGAGGCCGCGGGCCTGGAGCGCTGACCGCGTCCTGAAGCCCAGGGTGCTGCCAGGTGCCGGGCGTGACGGCACTGAAAACGTCGAGGCGTCCGCTCCATGCCGATGCCGTGTGGGGCTCGCGAGTTACCTCTCGACCAAACTGTCACTAGAAACGCTCACCTGCCACGCCTTACGAAGGCAGTTTAACCTGCCCCTGCACCTACCCCACAGCCTCTGGGAAACACTGACAATATGTACTTTAGTCCTGCCCGTGAGAAAACGAGGCTGCTGACGCTTTCATGAACTCATCTGGGAATAGGACGCAGCTCCAGCAGCCGCACAAGTAAAACGCTCAGCGTTTCAGGTGTGATCAGCCATTCGCCCCCTTCCTCGGGAGCAAGGAGCGTGGGCTCGGCCCCCGCAAAGTCCCCGGTAAACACGGAAACACCCAGGGCTGTCCCCTAGGCACCACTGGCCGCGTGGTCCGGGTGGACGACCCCCGGGCAGCGGGCACACTGCAAAGACGAGACATCTGTGGCCTTCCAGGGAGCGGCCTTGGCTGTTCGTTTATCACCGCGCTTCCTGGCATAGAGAATGAATGGAGAAAGCACACATATTCGTTCTCAAACCCTCAGCACCTTCCATCCACCCCGGCACGCAGGACGTGGCCCCGCGCTGGCCTGGTGATGGTCTGTCCCAGCTTCCTCTCCACACATTAGGCATTTGAACTCAGAACAAGAGGAGGTTCGCCACCAAACGCATGTTAGCGTTCACCTCTAGTCACAAACTGCTGTAAGAAACCACTGTCTCATGCTGAACGTGAGCTGACATTGTTGGGGGCCCTGTTCTCGAGTGATGGGGCCCACTGGACTGGTCAAGATGACCCCAGAGCCGCACGGAGGCAGGGCAGTGGCCGTGGGATGCCAGTGCCTGGTCCACTGGAGCTCAGTCCTGACTTCCGGCCACTGGTCTGGTGGTGTCAACCCGGGCCCTGAAGATGACCTCCCCACACCTGTCCTCTGGGCCACACCCATGTCACCTCCAGGGGCCCACGTCCCCTTGCTCCCGACCAGACACTTCTGAGCACTCTCCCTGCCCCTCCTCCAGCTCTGGGGGCACAGAGGCTCTTTCCCACGACTTTCTCCACAATCACCCACACCACCAGCAGCCCGAAGTGAGGGGGCGAGCAGAGGCCCTGGGGAGGGCCCGTCCATGCGGGCCACCTGCCCTCATCACCCCATCAGCCGTGTGTCATGGGTCAAGCTCAGCGAGTCGGCCGGGGCCTGTCGTAAGCCCAGGCTTCTGAAACTCAGAGCCCAGAACTGCCCTCACTTGCTGACTGGGTATACAGTGTGGGAAGCAGGCAGGGGGTTGGGGTCTCCTGGGGGGCGAGCAGACGTCCCTGGAAGCCAAGAACAGTCTCCTGGCTCAAGTCCTGAGGATCCTACTATTGAATTTATTGAAGTGGGGGCCTCAGGGCCAGCGGAGGAGCTGGGGTCTACAGCTTCTGCCCCAGCTCCAGGCAGCCGGGGTCACAGGTGAGAGAGTGCAGGGCGGAGAGGGCAGCCAGGCAGCCTCCTCTGGAGTCTCTGCCCTCACACCCCCGTCCATGGCCAGACGGCAGAGTTCAGTCCCAGAGTGGGGGGGCGTCCTGATGGCAGAGTTCAGTCCCTGCTGGGGTCGAGTCCTGACGGCAGAGTTCAGTCCCAGGGTGGGGGGGAATCCTGACGGCAGAGTTCAGTCCCCGGTGGTGGGGGGGCCTGCTTTGCTTTTCCTGGGTCAGACTTCTCCAGAGGCCTCCCCTCAGGGTCTCCCCAGCCCCTGGGTAAAGAGTCTGAGGACAGTGGGTGCTGGGCCAGGCTTAGCCCCAGAGGGCCCAGGACTGCCATCTTGGGAGCACAAACAGCCGAATAGCTCAGGTGGCCAGCGGCACGACGTGAAAGTGCCGGGCCAACTGGCAGTGACCCCAAGCGTGCGAGCCCCGCAGAGCGGGAGGAAGGAGAGGCGGGAAGTGGGGTTAGTTTAGACAAGGAAGGTCTGCTCCTTCCTTAATGAGAGTCCAGGGGAGGCGGCTGGAGAGGCGGGAAGAGCCCGGCAGAGTCCTGGTTGAGGTGAAGTCCGGTCCAACAGCCCTGAAGTCACAGCTGGCCATGAAGAGCCTATGGTTTCAGGGTTAAGGTTAAGGTTGGCTGATGTCATTGACTTGGGAGGAAATGTGAAACCAGGACCCACCCCATCCAGCTTCAAGACAGACTGCAGCCCTAAAACTCGGTTCTCTTCTGCAAAATGCCATTTCCTTTAATAGTCAGAGTTCAAGGTCCCCAAGATGCAACCAACTATTGACCCATCACATCTGGGCTCAACTTCCAAACCCGTGGGTCCAGTGGAGCCAGGGGCTTCAGCGACATCAGAGGCAGGCTGTAGCTGGACGGGAGCGCTGCTCACACAGGGGGCGCTTGCTGTAACTGATGGCCACGTGAAAGCTCTGTCTCTCAGCAAAGGTAAGTTCGCCTAACATGGGTAGGTGTGCAAATCATCTGTCTTCTGTGTGTGCCGCATACTTTGAAATTATTATGACCAAGAACCCTTCCTGAGAGCCGTGCGGGCGTGCTGGGGAGTGAACACAGAGCGTCTCTAAGGTCACACTGGACCCTGGGGTCTATGGTTCTAACCCTGCTCCCTGTGAGGAGGCAGCTTCAAAGGTTATCAGCACTTCTTCTGTTTTTCTTAAACTGAAATGCACAGTGATAGTCCGTGACTGATTTGCTGGTGCAAACTGGTCTATTTATCTGTGGTCTCTAGACAGAAGTAACGTCAAGTCTGAGTTCAGACTTTCACCTTTTCCCTCCCGCCCTCATCACACTTCCTTCAGACAACTTACCTTTATTTGAGGCACCAGAGGAGGAAAAAAAAATCACCATGCACAGGTAAGCCTGCCCTTTATTCCTTTTTAGGGAAGAGATCTGCCATATGTGATGTTTTCAACATAGATGGTTCTTTGGGGGAAAAATACAGTAACTTCAGCCTGACAACGCCGACCTCCAGCTGAAAGGCCCCAGCCTCCCTCAGCTGCCTGGAGTCTGCAACGGGGGGAGCGTCTGGCCCAAGGGTGGGCATTGCCAGGACAAGCCAAGGACACCTCCATCCCCTCTGGCCGCAGAAGGGAGATGAGGCGGGAGGATGACGACTGCCTTCTTCCCTTGGGTTCCACTCCACCCGCTTTCCCGGCTGCTCTCTCGTCCTGGCCTCGGGCTTGTTCTGACCAGTGAACCCTTATCTTAGGTAACTGCTTACATCACTGTCTATGCTTCCAAATGCCAGTGTTGAAACAGGAGCTGGTAAACGGGCCCATTCAACATCACCGCCATTTTTCTCTCAGGAAAGGTGTGAACTTGTGAGGGAGCCGGTCAGCGTCCGTTGTCTTTATTTGGGGAAGATAAAGGAGTCACAGCAGGGGTGTACTCCACTCACAGTCAGCATGAGGATCCCCACAGAGATGAGTCCTTGGAAACTGAATTAACTACAGAAACATCGCCTGAAGCAGTCGTCCACACGCCCCGGGAGGCCTGCTGGCTCCAGGGCAGGGCAGCGGGAGCAGGGGCCCTGTAGGGTGACCTGCCATTCCTTCCTGGCCGCGCTTGGGCCCTTTCCAGGCGACTTCACAGGGACCAAGGGTCATCGTGCCGAGGCCCCGGGCACCGGGTGCTGGGCCAGGCTTAGCCCCAGTGGGCCCAGGACTGCCATCTAGAGCTCTCTGCCTGGCATCCACTCTGGGCCTTGCTAGACATGGCACCTCCAGCAGGGAGCCCTGCCAGGTGTGAAAGGCTCTGGGCCAGACCCCATCCCACCAGATGAGGACCCTCAGATGGCTAGGAGCCTTGGGGTCAGAAGGACCCATCCCACCAGATGAGGGTCCCCCAGGCGGCCAGGAGCTCCTGGGCAGTGGGACCCCTGGCTCAGGGCCTGGCCCAGAGGTACAAGCCACTCACTTCACTGTCCCCAACGTTGCTGTCAACCTGAAGGTCAGAGCACAGCCCTACTGGGAGGAACCGTCGCGGGGGCGGCTCAGGGCTTCTGCTGGGCATGCGGAGCCTCAGAGGCTCATTTCCTGGGTGGCGCCACAGGCTGCGTCAGGATGTGCTCAGCTCTGGGACAGGACAGCTATCCTCCCGGGGCCTTCTCTCTGGCCCTGCTGCCCCACAGCCCCCAAGTGTGTTTCAGAGCACAAGCCACAGATATGATGAGCCTGCAATTCACTCACAACATCCCAGACCCTGTGGTTAAATGTCTGGAAAACACCACATCTCCTGACAGTTCAAGGTCCATCGCTACTGAATCTTATCAAAGCCCAGAGAAAGGGTTTCCTCCAAACTCCCCTCCAGCTCAGCACCCATGGAACCCTGCTGCCACCACGAAGGTGGT
>SJYC01115143.1:0-32834 GCA_006408675.1 Madoqua kirkii | reverse complement strand
GGGTGGTATGGGTGGGTGGGTGGTTGGATGGATGGATAGATGGGTGGGTGGATGGATGGGTGATGGATAGATGGGTGGATTAGTGGATGGATGAGTGAGTGGGTGGGTAGATGGATGGATAGGTGGATGGCAGTGACGTGGATTTCCCATTGAGCTGATGTTCTTTCTCGTCAGCACATTTCATAGTCAACATTATCAGATCTCCCAGCATATTGAATGCTGAGGTTTAAGCTTTGCTAGAAAATTGGAATATCTTAATTTCGCGTTCTCACCTGAAGGAAGTGGTGCGACAAGCTTAAAGGTCTGGCCGCGTCTTGACTCGCCGACGGCGGGCGGCTGGGCGCCCTCAGCAGGAAGTGTGCCCTCTGCTGCGGTGGCGTCATCGTCCTGTCAGGATCGTGTGAGTGTTCTCACTCGTGCAAATACACCATCTTTTTTTTCAATGTGAGAAAAAAAGCTACAACGGACTTTGTTTTCCCAGACGACGAGCCAGCTTCCTGTTTTGTCCCCGCTTTTCTGCAGCTGAAGGATTTTGGAACATCTGACTCCAGGGACCACCGACATCTTGGCGTTCCCGTCTTCAGTGCTAAATATACTACCGCACTTTCTGTTTTCCAAGGGACTGGAAGATCAGACATCCGCCACTCGACAAGCGGGGTGGTGAGCGAGGCTGCCACACGTTGTCCACGGACGCCCAGGTGCCCGTGTCCTCAGTGAGTGGGGAGGAAGGGCACTCTCCTGCTGGCCCCCACCACCAGTGGGCAAACGCCAGGGGCTCGGAACTCAGCTCGAGAGACGCTCGACCGGTGAGTCAGACCACTAGCGGAAAGAAAATGATTCCTGATTCTGTCCCAGGAAACAGACTCAACTCCAACTCCATCCTGCAAAGCGCTGAGGGTGCAGGAGCTGAGAGGCCCTGAGTCGGCTTCCTCTCTGAAGAGCACAGGCCCCGGGCCGCACAGGCCCCAGCCTCACCCTCCCTGGGGTCGCCCGCTAGGTGGTCTCCTCCCGTCACTCGCCACCCCTGCACCTGGCTTCCTCTTACAGAAATGAGGGTCGGCTGACTGACAGACGTGGTTTGTGTGTCTCGTCTGCAGACTGCAGCTGTGAACTCTGCACAGTGGGCGGAGCCTTCTGGGAGAGAGGGGCTGTTCTCAGATTGGGGGCCACACCTGTGGCGTTGCTGGTGCGTCCACACACAGACCTCCCCGTCCTGCTGGGAGACCATTTCAGTGGATGTGAGACACAGAGCGTCAGATGTCCTGCTGGCCTCGTCACCGCTGCACAGAGGGCTTCAGCCTGGCACTCGGTGCCTCTGTCCTGGTCAGGAAGGCATTAACCCGCCCAGGACCAGACCTTCCCTGCTCTCCTCTTTGATGGTTTCAAGAGGGAACATACTTAAAATAGAGGGGTGATGCTTGAGTTCGCATGACGGTTTTGGATTAAATTTTCTTTACTCAAAAGAAAAAAAAAACCCTCAATAAAATCAAGCATAGTATTAAGGCTTTTATCCAAAGGAGCAAAGACTTTCCGTTCTGCATTACGGGGTTACACTCTTAGAAGGAGAACTGGAGTCAGCCTGCAGTGTGTCCCGGCGTCAGGCTCACGCCGGCCCAGAGTGCTCTGGGTGTCTGCTCATCTTACAGCCGACCCTCCCATCAAGGAGCACAGCAGCTGCTCACAGGAAAGCAGAAACCAGATCCCAAACGCTGGGAATGTTTCCGTTCAGGCGGGGCTGAGGGGGGTGGTGGACGGTGTGTGTGTGTACACTAATGTATGTGTGTGTGCGTACACTAGTGTGTGCGTACACTAGTGTGTGTGTGTACACTAATGTGTGTGAGTGTGTGTACACTAATGTGTGTGAGTGTGTGTACACTAATGTGTGTGCATGTGCGTGTGTACACTGTGTGTGCACACTAATGTGTGTGTGAGTGTGTGCATGTGTACACTAATGTGTGTGTACACTAATGTGTGTGTACACTAATGTGTGTGTGCGTGTGTACACTAGTGTGTGTGTACACTAATGTGTGTGTGTGTGCACTAATGTGTGTGTGTGTGTACACTAATGTGTTCTTCTGTACATACAGTTTACTCTTAGTTTAAAAAAAAATACAGGTCACTAGGAACTGCTTAGACTCGGAGAACTCCCGCAGTCCCCCGGCCCCTCCCCACCAGACCTCCCACAGGGCCGGGAGGCCTGGGCGGATTCCTTCCCTGCCTGTCTCAGGAAACGCAAAGATGCCGCACAGATGATGGCTCTGCAGCAGTAAAGCTGTAATTGCACCTGGCACGGGGCCCGTCAGCCACACTCGCCACACAGGTCGCCCACGTGCCTCGTCCTTCAGAAAGTGCACACCCCGGGGAGGAGGCAGGGCAGGCCTCGGCGTCGGGGGGCCACCCCAGGCAGGGCCCAGGCGGGCATCCATACTCCACACCTCCTTCCCTCTGCCAGAACTGGGCTGACGCGCCCTCCTGGTGGGTACAGACTCCAGGTCCCCCGACAGCCCTGGTCTCCAGTCTCCCTCCTGGGCAGCCAACAAACCAACCTCAGAGTCAGAACTGACATGAGAACCCTGTCACTCAGGGAGTCTTCTTCCAGTTCTCGCTGGATAGAGGGCCAACCGGACTCAGAGGGGAGGCTGTGGGCAAACGGCAGGAGCATCCTCCTGCAGGAGCTCCGGCCTCAGCCAGACGCTCCCGGCTGAGCCCCAGACCGGCAGGGGCAGCAGACCCAAGACCGCTTTTGTACCTTTTGGTCAAATGACGAGCAAAAGAATTCAAAATAAAATAGACTGAACTGAACTGAACTGATTCTCTTTTCAACTCCTGTCTCCTGGCCTGGCGTGTAGAGTTGTTATGTTAGTCTATCAGTCGTGTCTGACTCTTTTGTGAGCCCATGAGTAGCCTGCCAGGCTCTTCTGTCCACGGGATTCTCCAGGCGAGAAGACTGGAGTGGGTTGCCTTCTCTTCTCCAGGGATCTTCCCGACCCAGTGTCCAACCCGCGTCTCCTGCACTGCAGGCGTCTTCTTCACCATCTGAGCCCTCGGGTTGGCGGGCACTTAAACACAGTCGCCTTCAATGGAAACACAAATGGTACAAATTGATCGGTTGCAGGCTGGCTTTCGCCTGTTCTTTTGAATGGAATCATGCCCCAGCTGGTCTTCCTGCATCACAGTCTCTGAAATCTGGCGGTTTCCATCCTGGGCTGAGCTGCGGTGACCACGCCAACAGCCTCATTTTAAATCAGTCACCTCTCGAGTTCCCACGTCTGAGGTGCTGGCAGTTAGGACTCTGGTCCCCGAGCAGCCCACAGCCCCCCAGCACTCAGGACAGCCAGAGGCAGGACGCGGGACGGGAGAGGAGGCGGCGAAATCCAGTGCGGCCGGTCCTCCCCGCGGGCACGGCCTCGCTCACCAGCTTCCTGAGGCCCGGCCTGCAGCCTGCCGCCCTAAGCCCATCTTTCGCGTCCCTCTTTGGAAAACTGCTGCTGCTGCTGCTAGTCACTTCAGTCGTGTCCGACTCTGTGCGATCCCATAGACGGCAGCCCACCAGGCTCCCCCATCCCCGGGATTCTCCAGGCAAGAACACTGGAGTGGAGTGCCATTTCCCTCTCCAATGCATGAAAGTGAAAAGCGAAAGTGAAGTCGCTCAGTCGCACCCGACTCTTCGCGACCCCATGGACTGCAGCCCAGCAAGCTCCTCCGTCCATGGGGTTTTCCAGGCAAGAGCACTGGAGCCGGGCGCCATTGCAACTATAACTCATCAAAGTGGAGTTCAGATCCGAGGACCCTGCGGACCCTGGGGGGCTTTCAACCTGGTGATCTTCTGGGAAAATGCAGAGCCCAGATACACAGCGAGTGTCCACGATACTCCAGGCTGAGGTCAGGGTGAAGCGAGGGCCCAGGAGACAGACCAGCCCAGCCACACTCAGGGCCCCACGGGTCGGGCTTCCTTCCCTCTTTGATGATAAAACCACACCTGAGGGCTAAACTCAGAGTGAGCCAGCCCTGAGAACGAACTCATTTTGTTCAGAAGACAGTCATCTCCGAGGGCCTCCCTGCAGGCCTCGGTGCACCCCGGCCCCAGGCACTCTGTTCAGATGCCTCTCCTCGGCAGGCGAATCGTGATGGGCGCAGGCATGGAATCTGATACCTTCTTCCCCTTTAAGTCTTTGAGAAACATCTGCCGCTCTGACAACCAAGCCTCCAAGTTGCCAGAGCCAAACACAGAAGAGCCGGAGGGCGCCGTTCCTGTGCTCATCCCTCCAGCGCCGTCTCAGCTGCTCTGGGAGCTGCTGCCTCCGGGAAGCCAGGGCCTCACTTGTGTGGACGAGAGGACAGTCCACTCGTCACATAATAAAAACGCTGGAGAAAAACCAATGCTTCTTTTCTCTTAGAAGAACTGTTTGTGTTTCAACCTCTGATAATCAGTGGCCGGAGATGTCAAAAAGCCTAGGAGCGTTTCCCTCCACGTCTCACCTTTCAGAGCAGCGCAGGAGGCTGATTCAGTGAAACAGGAGAGCAGGGGTCTGCTGAATCAGGAAGCTCAGAGCTCACCCACAGAACACAGAGCTGTGCTGTGCTCGCGTATCGAGAAAATCCAGAAATCCAGAGCACACACTTCCAATGGCTGGATTCTGCCCATGGTTAACTGTTTAAAGATGTTTTCCTCACTTAGAATTTTATACAGAAGGCCACCTTTTAAAAGTGGACGTGAAAGCCGCTCAGTCGTGTCCAACTCTTCGTGCCCCCATGGACTATACAGACCATGGGATTCTGCAGGCCAGAACACTGGAGTGGGTAGCCTTTCCCCTCTCCAGGGGATCTTTTCAACCCAAGGATCAAAGCCAGGTCTCCCACATTGCAGGTGGATTCTTTACCAGCTGAGCCACAAGGGAAGCCCAAGAATACTGGGGTGGGTAGCCTATCCCTTCTCCAGCAGATCTTCCTGATCCAGGAATTGAACCCGGGTCTCCTGCATTGCAGGCGGGTTCTTTACCAACTAAGCTATCAGGGAGTCCCTATCACAGAAGGCTGCCTTTTAACCATGAAAAAGGCACATCCCACTAAAAGATCTCAGTGTCAGACCCACGTCCATCACGGGGACCATGTGTCAGGCTCATCAGTTTGTGAGGATGGGATCTAACCTTCCATATCCAGGAAGATCCCCGTGTTTTCATGAAAGTGTATGTCTGCATACTCGAGGCTGATGTGACCTGTAAATTTATATTTTCCATTCAGTGCCCTTGGATAAACTTACGATAAGAAAATGGATGGATAATCAAGGGCATTTTGTCAACATGCAAACATAAGCTACACACAAATGGAAAGCTAGCCACGATCGCAGAATCAATTCGCTAAAATGTCCGTACTATCCAACGCCATCAGGATCGCAGCCACATTTTTGACAGAAGTAGAAGCAATGATCCTAAAACTTTCAGGGAATCACCAAAGACCCCAAATGGTCAAAGCAGCGCTGAGGAAGAAGGCCCAAGTTGGAGGGATCGCGCTTCCTGACTGCAAGCTACCGCCACCCAACAGTGTGGTGCTGGCAATGGGGCAAACTCGGAGACCAAGTGCAGAGTCGAGAGCCCAGCAACGAAACCGTGCAAATTCTGTCAGCAGGTATCTGGCAAAGGAGCCAGACACTTAACAGGAAGAAACAGCCTGCTCGGTAAACACTGCTGGGGAAATGGACACTCACAGGCAAAACGTGAAGCTAGACTCCTAGCTTACACTATGCCCAAAATTCACTCAGAATGGCTAAAGGCTTAAACATTAGACCTGAAACCACAAAACTCCTAGAAGAAAACGCAGAGGTAAAGCTCCCTAACATGGATCTTGGCAACAATTTCCAGGATATGACTCCTAAGGCAGAAGCAACCGGATAAAACCAGACCAGCAGGACGCCATCTAGCTAAGAAGCTGTGATCATCAGCAAACAGAAAGCACGGCCTACTGGACGGGGAAAAACACTCGCAAACCTCACAGCCGACAACGATGACCATTCGAAATACGCGAGGAACTCACACAAGAGCAAAAATTAATAATAATAATCAAAAAAGGCAAAGGACCCAAATAGACATTCTTCCAAAAAATGTGGCCAGTAGATATATGAAAAAATGCTCACTATCACTCCTCACTGGAAAAGTGAAAATCAAAAGCGCAATGGGGTGTCACCTCACACAGCTCAGAATGACTGTTTTACAAAAAGATAAGTGATAACAGTCTCGGTGTTATCACTGGTGAAGAAGTGGAGAAAAGGGAACCCTCGTGCACTTTTGGAGGGAATGTAAATTGGTGAAGCCAGTTACATGTGGAGATTTGTCAAAGATTTAAAAATAACTATCAAATGGTCCAGTGATCATGCTTCTGGTCTATGTTCCAAAAGGGAATGAAATCGGTATCTTGAAGAATCATCTGTACCCTCGTGTTCACCACAGCCCTATTCATGATAGCCAAGATATGGGAGCAAACTGATGTGGCACCAGGTGAATGGATAAAGCAAAATGCAGTGTATACAATGAAACACTATTCAGCCACAAAAGGGAGGAAATCTGTGACAACGTGGATGGGCATGAGGGCATCATGCTAAGCACATAACTCAGAGAAAGACAGACACTGCATGACCTTCCTTATACGTGCAGTCTGAAAAAGCTGAGCTCTCGGGAATGAAGACAGACTGGTGGTTCCCCGAGGTGGGGGCGGGCAAAGGGACCAAGGGCATCAGAAGGGGCAGACCCCCCGCGTCATCAGATAGACGAGTCTGGGGCCGTGAGGCCACAGGACGGCCGCAGCCGACAGCACTGTGCTTGCTGCATGTCTGAAGTTGCCAAGGGCGTAGGTCTTACACGCTCTCGCCACAGGGAAAATGTAAGTGTGTGCACTAGTGGACGCTAGCTAGATCCCGTGGTGACCATCTCACAACACGTGCGAGTATCGAGTCATCATGCCCTACACCCTGACCTTACCTAAAGCTCTATGTCAGTTACGTCTCAAAAAGCTGGGACACAGCAGATAAAAAGTGAAGTGGGGGAAAGTTTAATGAGACAGCAGTGCTTTGCGAGTGCTTGTCTGGGGCATGTGGCTTCGGTCTCTTGCTTAGCTACCTAAGACTGGGACTGCTGAGTCACTCGGTAATTTTATGCTTGACTTTCTGAGGAACTGTCAAACTGCCTTGCAGAGTGGCCACAGTGCTCTGCACCCCACCTGCCCCGGCCGAGGGTGCACATCCTCACGTCCTCAGTGCCCCCGCTGTGGGCCGCCTTGGTTGTCTGGCCCCCCTGGCTGGGGGATGCGGTGTCTCACTGTGGTTTTGATTTGGGGCCCCAATGGCTCACCAGCATCACCGTTTCATCATGTGGTCACGTGTGGACTGCTCCTGAAGAGCCATCCAGATCTTCACTTGCTTTTGATTGCATTATCTTTTCTTCATTGAGATGTAAGATCCCTAAATTCTAAGTCTAATTCTAAACATTAGAAACTATCATATTCTAAATCCATGTCTCTTGTCAAATTATGATTTGCAAACATTTTCCCCCAATTTGGGGGTTGTCTGTTAATTTCTCTTTGTGACAGTATCCTTGGCAAGCACAAAAGGAGTCTAGTTTACCCATTTTTTCTTTTATTGCTTGTGTTTTTAAAAAAGTGAAATTTGATTTTTCTCTTGATTTTCCTTATCCTCACATCTTTTTCTTTTTCCTCCTGAACCTCACATGTCATGGCTTGCCTACTGCTCCTGCCTGTCTTAATCATGGTGTCACTAGAACCGCAGGTTCAGTCAAACAATTAACTTCATCTTCAGTGAAAACAAACCACTTGAGCTATTTCCTTCTTTGACGAGACTCACCGTTCCCAGGCCGTGGACAGCACGGGTCCCTGCGGCCTGGAGGCTGCAACTGTGAGAACCTGTCCCCCGCTGCAGCGCTCCGGGAGGAGGGCGGGCTTCCTGTGACGCTCTGTCAAGCCTCAGTCCCAACAGATCTGAGGGCGTCTGCAGGCCGGGAGGACAGAGGCCAGCGAGCTTCTGTGGGACCCCTGGCGCATTTGTTTTCCTAGTGCTGGGCTTGCCAATCAACGGAGTGAGCGGGCCTGCCCGGCGCGGAGCAGACTAAACAGCAGGGCCAGGCGGGAGCTTGCTCACCCCGGGATTTCCTGCGTGGCTGGGAGGGCAGCGGCGGGGGAAAAGTAGCTGAGGGGCCTGATCTGTGGCTCAGCATATGTGCCTGAACACAGAGCCCCACGATGGCAGCCAAACACGGCGAGCAGGACGAGGAGAGGGAGCCACTCAAGGCCACCTGCCAGAGGCAGACCCTGGCGGCAGTCCCCTGAGGGGGCACCTCTGGCTGATCTCCCGCAGAGCAATGGAACTAGGGCTCACTTTCCAAAACGGACTGACTCGCAGCAAAACTATTTAATTAAATGTACTTCTTACGAGTATTCTGCCAGTGAATATTATCAGTGGCCCAAAATTCATTTCCCCTAGTGCTGAACTGAACCCCCATGGATAAAAGTCCACAATCGCTGAGGCTTTCTCTGTTAAAACACATGAAACTCCGGTGTGGGGGCGGCACACTGAAAATGGAGTCCTGACTTCGGAAGATCTGTGCTTAGCCTCACCCAGCCCTCTGTGTGGCCCCAGGACCACGGCCCGCCAGGCTCCTCGGTCCCCCCGAGTCTCCAGGCAAGAGCGCCGGCGCGGCTGCCGTCCCCTCCTCAGGGGGCCCTCCCCACCCAGGGTCGAGTCTAAGCTCCTTGGGCTCTTGCGGCGCCTGCCCTGGCAAGTGGATCCTTTGCCACTAGCGCCACCTGTGAAGCCCTTTAATTTGCTAGACTTTTTCAAATTCTAACATTTGTGTGGAAATACCTTTTAGTTGGATATCTCACCAAAAATGTAACATGCCTTAACCAAAATAATCTTTATTCCAGAATAACATATGCCACATAAGATAAACAGAGTCTTCCACAAGGGAAAATAAAATTTGGTTAAGTGGCAATAATAATGAATCACAAAAGAAGTGAGGGAAAACACATCACGTGGTGAGGGGCTGGCCAGCACCCCCAGCCTGGACTTCCAGCCCTCTTCCCCACCCCCAGGTTCAAGTTTTCCACCTGGTCAACTGACACGTCTTTAAAGCATCTTCTTCCAAAAAGTCCCCTGCCCCTTACATTTCCAGAGGAGGGAATGATTTCCTCTGACCTCTTGAGATACCAGGGAATGACTGGGCGTCATCCACCTCCATGCTGGATGCGGAGCTCCTGGAAGGCAGGGTCAGCAACCTGCTGGTCTCTATTCCAACCACCCAGCTAGGAACCTATTACATCATCGCTCCAGAATGAATAAATGCATAAACACACAGAACTGATATACACAAATGTAGCTCCCACTGTCGGGAGCCGCAGCCGCCATTGCAGGATGGCGCCGGTTTCCTGCTTCCTGGTTCTTCGCATATATGTAGGCAGATATGCTAATTAGGGATTCTAACAGTGTTCCGTTATGAGCCAATCAGAGGTTGACTTTATGAGCCAATCAGAGGTTGACTTTATGAGCCAATCAGAGGTTGACACGCCTCCCCTCTGGGCTATATAAGCAATCGCTTTCCCTGCATCGGGGCCCTCGCCATTTCCTAAAAGAGCTGTAACAATAAACCGCGTGTCAGAAGAATCCTGTCTGTGGCGTTCTCCTTATCGGCGAGGCGGACGACCACATCCCACCGTGAGGATTATAATCACAGCCTACCCCAAGTAATCTAGAGAATCAACACCCCATCACGTGTGACTGAAATATAGTTCATATAGGAAGCAACGTCTCTTACTTAGAGATTAGTAAAGCTGTTCTATGTTGAACTAATCAGAGAGAACAAATGTGACTTAGAGTGAATGCACCATAAAATGGGGCTTCTCCTGTTACTCCTTTTCTCAAAGAAGAAAAGGAAAGATATAGCCATCTGAATGCAGAGTTCCAAAGAATAGCAAGGAGAGATAGGAAGCCGTCCTCAGTGATAAATGCAAAGAAATAGAGGAAAACAATAGAATGGGAAAGCCTAGAGATCTCTTCAAGAAAATTAGGGATACCAAGGAAACATTTCATGCAAAGATGGACACAATAAAGGACAGAAATGGTCTGGACCTAACAGAAGCAGAAGATATTAAGAAGAGATGGCAAGAATACACAGAAGAACTGTACAAAAAAGACCTTCATGACCCAGATAACCACAATGGTGTGATCACTCAGCTAGAGCCAGACATCCTGGAGTGTGAAGTCAAGTGGGCCTCAGGAAGCATCACTATGAACAAAACTAGTGGAGGTGATGGAATTCCAGTTGAGCTATTTCAAATCCTGAAAGATGATGCTATGAAAGTGCTGCACTCAATATGCCAGCAAATTTGGAAAACTCAGCAGTGGCCACAGGACTGGAAAAGCTCAGTTTTCATTCCAATCCCAAAGTAAGGCAATGCCAAAGAATGCTCAAACTACCACACAATTGCACTCATCTCACATGCTAGTAAAGTAATGCTCAAAATTCTCCAAGCCAGGCTTCAACAGTACATGAACCATGAATCTCCAGATGTTCAAGATGGTTTTAGAAAAGGCAGAGGAACCAGAGATCAAATTGCCAACATCTGCTGGATCATCAAAAAAGCAAGAGAGTTCCAGAAAAACATCTACTTCTGCTTTATTGACTATACCAAAGCCTTTGACTGTGTGGATTACAACAAACTCTGAAAATTCTGAAAGAGATGGGAATTCCAGATCACCTGACCTGCCTCTTGAGAAATCTGTATGCAGGTCAGGAAGCAACAGTTAGAACTGGACATGGAACAACAGCTTTGCTCAAAATCAAGTCTGTATATTGTCACCTTGCTTATTTAACTTATATGCAAAGTATATCATGAGAAATGCTGGGCTGGATGAAGCACAAGCTGGAATCAAGACTGCTGGGAGCAATATCAATAACTTCAGGCATGCAGATGACACCATCCTTACGGCAGAAATCGAAGAAGAACTAAAGAGTCTCTTGATAAAAGTGAAAGAGGAGCATGAAAAAGCAGGCTTAAAACTCAGCATTCAGAAAACTAAGATCATGGCCTCTGGTCCCATCACTTCGTGGCATTAGGTGTGCAAGCAATGGAAACAGTCAGAGGTTTTATTCTGGGGGGCTCCAAAAGCACTGCAGATGGTGACTGCAGCCATGAAATTAAAAGACACTTCTCCTTGGAAGAAAAGCTATGACCGACCTAGACAGCATATTAAAAAGCAGAGACACTACCTTGCCAACAAAGGTCCATCTAGTCAAAGCTATGATTTTTCCAGTAGTCATGGACAGATGTGACATTTGGACTATAAAGAAAGCTGAGGGCCAAAGAACTGATGCTTTTGAACTGTGGTGTTGGAGAAGACTCCTGAGAGTCCCTTGGACAGCAAGGAGATCAAAGCAGTCCATCCTAAAAAAAATCAGTCCTGACTATTCATTGGAAGGACTGATGCTGAAGCCGAAACTCCAATACTTTGGGCACCTGATGCAAAGAACTGAGTCATTGGAAAAGACCCAGATGCTGGGAAAGATTGAAGGTGGGAGGTGAAGGGGATGACAGAGGATGAGATGGTTGGATGGCATCACCGACTCGACGGACATGAGTTTTAGTAAGCTTCAGGAGTTGGTGATGGACAGGGAGGCCTGGTGTGCTGCAGTCCATGGGGTCGCAAAATGTCGGACACAACTGAGTGACTGAACTGAGCTGAACTAGTGATTCAGATAGTAAAGAATCTGCCTGCAATTCCAGAGACTTGAGTTTGATCCCTGGGTCGGGAAGATCCCCTGGAGAAGGAAATGGCAACCCATTTCAGTATTCTTGCCTAGAAAATTTCATGGACTGAGGAGCCTAGAGGGCTACATTCCATAGGGTCATGAAGAGTCAGACATAACTGACCCACAGTTGTTTACATCATAGAATGTAACGTAAAAATGGTAAAGAATTACTTTTTAAATTCTAGACTTGCCTTAATATATTCAAGCACAATAGCACTGGTTACTACATAGGTTCTGTATGGTCTGTGCTGAGTGATTTGTAATTAACTGTGATTGTACAGAAGATTTTGAAAAATGTATTTTATTTTTTCTGGAGCTCCTTATGATACCAATCTGATGAGCAAACAGCTTTCTAGTGAGTAATTCGAGGCCAAATTTCAATCTGGTTCTTACAAAATTATGAATTAAGATGAACTAAAATAACTAGTGTTGTTTAGCAAATAGAGCTGGTTTGTAGGAAATAACTAGTGAGAAAGTAACTGGATTGCCGTAAAATAATTCTCTAGCCTACTGTTGTGTGTTGATTTGCTCTACTTATTTACTTTTGGTTTGTTTAATTTTAAAAAGACACAAACATACCTTTAATTTACATCTTCTAACTTTTGAAAAAATATATAGGCTTCTTTGCAAAAAAAACACACAAAAAAACGCTATTTTAACTTAGCTATCTCTAGGCTCATAAAGTTTCAGTTCCAACAAAGTGAACTTAGCTTGATTTGCTCTGAACAACTATTTTTAATCACTACCACATTAAAACCTATGGCTATCTGAAGTAGTGTAACTTTGAAAAATGGAGTCCAGCAAAAACAAAGTTAATTTCTGAAGCCTTGGTGTGTCACAACTAGATCTTACCATGTTTAAGTCTATCATTCGGTCTGAAATGTAAGGGAACCCAAAGCTTTGATTTGAGGCCAGGCCACTCCCTCACTAGTGGCGAGTGTTCATGCCAGATTTTCTGCACACGTCTTCGTCGCCACCAGCATCCAGTGCCTGGCACGCTGCTGTAGGAGAAGCGTTCGACGCCTAACATTCCTAATGTGCTCAGTACATGTGTTTCCCTCACCAGCCCCACCCTAGAAATTGCTCAGGAACTTATTAACCATATAATAACAAGCCCACAGCCCTCCCCTCCCCTGGATCAGGATTCCCAAGGGCCAGCCCTGAAGTCTTTCTGCTTATCAAGCCCCCTCAAGTGGTCCCTATGGTGGGAGTCTGGGAAGCAGCTCGAGGATCCAAACGTCACTTCCTTATAGTTTGAATAACGCTTATGAGCTAAGCAAGGCAGGAACCCTGATCCTAAAGTGCAGAGAAGTGTGTAGACTCTCACAGAGCAGATTCTAACCTCACAGAGGAAAAGACGGAGGGCATTCCAGCCCGCGGGTCAGACACAAGGCCTACAGCGCAGACTTGCCGCTTTCACGCTCACTCACCCAGGGCAACCAAGGAGCGCCACAGACGGAATCTCACCACCCCCAGCACCCAGAGGAGCGGCTGTTTCTGCCCGAGGGGCCGCTGTGGCTGCGGGGCAGGACGCACATGCGGAGCAGACCAGACGCCTGGAGACGCCCGCCGGCCAGGCCCTGCCCGCAGGACAGCTGGGGCAGCAGCTCACCGCGCGGAGCCTCCCGCCCTGCAGCGGCTCCTCTCTCAAGCAGGAACGCGCTCTCGCTGCTTCTCCAGAGACCCAGATGGCCTGCAAAGTGCACCGCAAATGTCACCCCCTGCGACAGGCGGCCTGACCCTCCCATGCAATGCATCCCACTCCAGTGCTCTCGCCTGGAAAATCCCATGGACGGAGGAGCCTGGTGGGCTGCAGCCCATGAGGTCGCTAAGAGTCGGACACGACTGAGCGACTTAGCAGCAGCAGCAGCGACAGGCGGCCTGACCCTCCCGTGCGACGCGGCCGTCGCCCCTCCGCCCGGCCCGCGGCCTGACCACGTGGTCGCTGGACCCTTCATCTCCGCCCACTGCTCTGGGGGGGTGGGGGGACGGGCCTCTCCAGACGCCGTGTTCCCTCGGAGCACCGGGCTCAGGTCTGCCTGAGGCTGGGGCTGACGGGTGGTCTCGACTTGTCAGCTTCTCGAGGCTCTTGGGATGGTCACAATGCTCTGCTAAATGAAAGGTCTGTGAATGTCTTGAAATGGGATTTGCCTCTGCGTAAAACGGGCTCCTTCCCCAGCCAGCCGAGCTTCCAGAGTGAAGACCGTCCCTTTCCTGACGCGGTTGCCATCCACGTCTGCGTGTTTGGAGGAGCCAGAAACCTCCCCTGTGAAGCCGCCAGAAGCTCCAGCCCTCCTTGGTCTTAGATCCTGCCGCAGAGGAGCAGGTCGAGACCTCGGGGCCAGACGGCATTCCTGAGCAAAACTGATGCCATTGATGGGGCAGTTCAGGCAGCTGTTGTGCTGGGGACACGCCCGAAGCCCGACTGCCTTCACTGCCCACAAAAACAGCAATGCCACTGAAGCCTCGGCAGAATGAAGGCGCTAATTAAATCCGCCAAAAAGCTGTGGTTTTTGTTTGTTGTTTCCACCCATCTATGGTGACTGCAGCCATGAAATTAGAAGACGCTTACTCCTTGGAAGAAAGATTATGACCAACCTGGATAGTATATTCAAAAGCAGAGACATTACTTTGTTGACTAAGGTCCGTCTAGTCAAGGCTATGGTTTTTCCAGTGGTCATGTATGGACGTGAGAGTTGGACTGTGAAGAAGGCTGAGCGCCAAAGAATTGATGCTTTTGAACTGTGGTGTTGGAAAAGACTCTTGAGAGTCCCTTGGACTGCAAGGAGATCCAACCAGTCCATTCTGAAGGAGGTCAGCCCTGGGATTTCTTTGGAAGGAATGATGCTAAAGCTTAAACTCCAGTACTTTGGCCACCTCGTGTGAAGAGTTGACTCATTGGAAAAGACTGATGCTGGGAGGGATTGGGGGCAGGAGGAGAAGGGGACGACTGAGGATGAGATGGCTGGATGGCATCACGGACTTGATGGACATGAGTCTGAGTGAACTCCGGGAGCTGGTGATGGACAGGGAGGCCTGGCGTGCTGCGATTCATGGGGTCGCAAAGAGTCGGACACGACTGAGCGACTGAACTGAACTGATAGAGCCCTTTGAAATGAAGCTGCAGTAGTCAAACCTGGTGTTCAGAAGAAAACTAAAGCGCTGCTGTTTTAAGATTTATCAACCACTCAGACCCTTCCATGCAGGACCAGACGCTCAGCCGTCAGCCTCCAGCTGCTGGGAGTCCCGCCAGCAGCCGTAGGATGGCCCTGGGCTCTGTGAACACTGAGCCCCCGGGGCCTCTGGGTGCCGCCCACACGTGCCTGTCCCCTCGTCTGCACAGCAATTCTGCTCCACCTCCTGACAGTGCTCGTGAGATCGGGGTTGCTGCTTTGCTCCACCTGCTAAAACGCCTCATCTCGCTGAGGCTCGTGGGCCTGAACGGCGGGCAGTTACCGGCGCTGCTCTTGGCCTGTGTCCGCGCTTCCCACTCCTTTTTATGCGGCGTGTGCGTGTGTGTGCGTGTGTGTGTGTGTGCGTGTGTGTGTGTGTGTGTGTGTGTGTGTGTGTGCCTGCAGTGTTGCTTTAAGTACACGTGCCGTTTCCTTGCAGTTTTACGGAGTGTTACTTAAACGTGGAATAAACACAGCGTTGGGGCTGGTGCAGACCTCAAATACCTAGGTGGCATGTACAGAGACCAGTGTACAGGCCACGGGGAGATGATGTCCCCAGTTGAGTCTAGATGTCCTCAGTTGGATCTAGATCTAAGAAATCAAAACGCCAACCCCAAGAAGTCATGTCTCCTGAATTCTTGCCTTAGCAGGGGCTCCTTCAACTTCACTGGTCAGAAGTTTTCCTCCACGTGAGAATCATCCTGGGACTTTGCAATGAATGAAAGACTTTGTAAGTTTCATAACAGGCATAACCAAGAGCAACCGTAAAACTCCAGGATTAGGCAAGAATATCCACTGGAACATCGATCATGTGTATATACCCCCAAAAATCCTTCAAATGAAACTCTACACCTGCAGATCTCGAGACAGTTAGTAAAAGGAGATTATTCCTGCCTTACATGGTGGTGAGAACAGAGCTTAGCCCCTTTGATAAGGGTCTTATTCAGACCCCAGAGCATAAATGTCTGTCAGTAACAGAGTCTCTGGAGGGATGGGAGCGGGGGAAATGCAGAATGGATTCCATGTAAATCCCGATTAAAACATCATCTTGAGCACCAGTGAACTTTGAGCTAATTCAGTTAAAAATAATGGGAACCATGGAGATCAATTTCTCTGAAATCCCACGAAAATCAAAGACCTTCAGATCTGCCCAGTGTCACTGCCTCTGATGCTGACGAACAGCAGAACAGGTGTGTTGTCTGTTTCTTGGCCTAAGGCCTCATGTGCCCGTGTGGCACAGAGAGAGGGAGGACTCATGGGACAGAGGGTCATGGGTTGGGCAGGTTTTCCATCAACATGCAAAAAAAGAACAGCCCACCTTCGAACAACAACAGATTTCCAAACTCTACTCCAGGTCTTGCATCTACAGCCAGTGGGTGTCCGTCCAGAAAAGCACCTTAAGGAATAACACTTGCAGATGCTGAAAACACAAGAGTCCGGCTCTGTTTATGAACACAATCCTCACAACAACCGTTCCTGGTAAGCTTTTTTAGCACCCTCGTTGTATTGATACAAATGAGATAACTATAACTCAGAGACGCTCGGTAACTGACCCAGGCACACAGCTGGAAAGCAGCAAAGCTCGAGTAGCTGAGACGCTGTGGTTCTGGAGCCCACATTCTTAAATACCACGCAGCCTTTGCGAGAAGTTACATCACCTGCTGCACAAAAACGGGATGTGTGAGCAGGCTGAATAAGACCCCAAGTCCAGCATCTCTGGGTGGCAGGACCCCACCCACAGGCAGGTTCACCTGGACAGTTCAGGCCAACAAGGTAGAATTTTTTTTTAAGTGGCTCAAAAGGACCTTGGAGAAGGAAATGGCCACCCACTCCAGTGCTCTTGCCTGGGAAGTCCATGGACAGAGGAGCCTGGTGAGCTATAGTCCATGGGGTCGCAAAGCGTCGGACGCGACTGAACGACTAACACGCCAAAGGAGCTGGTCTTTCCCCATTACTGACGTAAGTGTAGATGCTGATAGGGACCTGCAGGACTTCCGCTGTCATTAATTTGTTTAAAATTAAGTCATTTCTGTTTATATTGACATTTCTACCTGAATTAACAGAAGGTTTTTAAATTTTCATGTTTTAAAATTTGAAAGCAAATTTTTCCAAAGGACATTTCGGCTCTAGTCTTGGCTCACCATTTTTAGCTTCACTGCACTGTGCCCGGACAGTGCCGCTGGAAACGTTACTTTCTAGCTCTCACCTTCGTGATGTGACAGGTGATCAATTTTTATGAATGCAGTAAGAGCTAGCACGCATCCATGCTTGGCGTGAGCGGTTTCCTGGGAACAAGCTTCATTCACAGGACAAGTCATTGTTTCCAGACTCCTACAAGCCTCAGAAGATGTCTGGGCTACAGAATTAAAGATAGAATTTGCTCAGGCCAGGCAGTCACAGCGCCCAGATTTCGCAGGCATCTGCTCTGTGATGCATCCGTGCCTGAAGGTGCCCACGTGTGGGAACCAGCTCTCCCACGTTCACGTCGCTTCCCTCTGCTCGGCTTCCCGGGGCCCAGGGTCGGGCTGTCCTCGCTGATCTGTGCAAGGAAGCTTGGTCCCCACCAGACTGCAGGATTTGGTGACCTGAGAGAGTGTGTCCACTGAGTGTCCACTGACCGCGGCTGGACTCACACAGGCTCGGCCTCAGGGGCCCGCCGGGGCCACGCAGCCTCCGCTGGGACACACACGTCCAGGCTCCCTCCCCTCCAGGTCTCACTTCTGCATCTCCGTCTTGTTTCCTGATGCTGCGTGCTCCCAGAAGAGACACAGATATGGACGGGGCTCTCTTTCCACGCCCCCGGAATGGGTTCCCCGTGTCCAGCTGGTGATAACCGTTGCTGGGGAGATCTAGAAACCAGGCTCCTCAGACCCACGCCCCTCAGAACCCACGCCTGGGGCGGAGGTGCTCAGCTTCCGGCTGGGGGCCAGGAGAAGGGCTCCGCGTCCCCTCCGAGCTGCAGCTCGTGGACCCAGATGCCCAGACGGTGGTCCTGCAGCCAGAGGCGTCTGTCCCCATCCAGACTGGGGCCTGGTTGGAGTTCCACTGAGTCTCAGTTTCTAGCATGTCTTCTAGCATGAGGGCCCTGAAAGCACCGGCATCCCTCCTGGTCCTTGGATGAATCCAAGTAAGACAGTGAAGCACAGAGTCTACAGAAAGGGCAAGCGGTAAGCCTGGAGAGAACGTGCATGTGGCTCTGCCTGAGCTTTATCAAGTCACGTCTCTAGCTCACATCTCAACTGAGCTTCAAGTCCAGTCCTCTGCAGGTTCAGCTCATTCCTCCTTAAGCAGCTGATAATGAGCAATCTGGGGCACCTGCCAACTTGAACTAAGGGGTCCGCACTGCACGAAGCTGAGCACTGAGGCCTGGAGAGCGGGGTTCCGGGAGCTCAGTGATCCTAGGACGTGCGCAGGCCACACGTGGGGGGAGCTGGTCTCGAGCCCTGGAGCCCCAGTCCACACCTGGGTGTCTGCGTTATCTTTATCCCACTTGTCTCCTCAGCCTTGTAAACAGAAGTGATACCATTAACCTTTTCAGCACATGAAGCAGAAACACTCACTCCATATATAGAAGGGAAAACGGAGCAAAGAGAAAATGAGCGATTATCCTGAGGTCGGGGAGTTTCGCCTCTGATTTTAGAAAAAGATTCTTCCTTTACAGTGGCCAGCAGTGCCGTCAGGAGCAGAGCAATGTCACGTGGCAGACGTGGGCGAGAAGAAAGGATGCTGACGAGGGCACATTGAGGCCATCATGCAGGGTCTTGGGGTCCACCCGGGGTCTTGGTCCGAAACATCTAATAGATGTTTCTTTTATTGGAAACCAAATGTTCTTCAATGGGTGTATTAGCCAAACGGTGGTGCATACACAGCAGGGAACACTCCTCAGCAGCAGTACCGAGACGGGGCGCAGGCCTGCGGCCACGGAGTTCAGGTCAGGTGGCTGGGCGTCTGCTGCACATCTGAGACCCACAGAGGGCCTGGGGCCGTTCCCCCCACCCTGACTCTGGGCCCTGACTGTGTCTCGGGACCCTGCGCTCATGATGTGTTAGGTGCCGACCCAGAACTGGGCAGCGCCAGGGAGAGTCTGGGGGCGGCACCCAGGCCCATTTGCAGATGTCCCTCTCCACCCCAGGGGGAACTGGAGTGAGTGCCTGGCTCTTTCTGCATTATTTCTTATGACTGCACGTAAATCTACAACCATCTCAAAACCACACTGACACAGTTAAGGAGAAGACCGTGGGAGCACAGGGGGAGGCGGCGGCATCCACGGCAGAGACGGAGCCCCAGCCCGCTGGCCTCTCTGGGAGGCGCTGGCCGGGCTGCCCTCAGCCCCACGCCCCCGCGAGCGTCCACAGCAACCCTGGCTGGACGCCGGGCTCTTGTGCCCCAGTCTCACCTGCAGGAGTATCGCTTGTGGAGAGTGGGCTGGGCACGTGGGTTTCCTAAGCCCCTGGCAGTGCTGCCGCCCCGCCCCATCCTGCCTCCTTCACCCCTGCGTGCTGGTGCTCAGATCAGGGAGTCCAGGGACAGCTGAGCAGCAGAGAAAGAGCTAGCTCCACCACCCCCCCTCCGCCAGGTTCCCTGGGCCTCCTGGGCCTGTGGCCGCCGTCCAGCCGCCCACACAGAGAAGGTGCTCCCCTCCTGGCTGTGACGGCCAAGCTGGTGCCAGGGGCCCAGCCGCCGCCTCAGCTACACACTCAGAGCTCTGGCTCCCACCCCAGCATCTCCTGGGCCTCATCTCACACTCTGTTCCGAGCACAGAAGCCAGGGGACAGGGAGCGCTCTTTTCCGGTCTCCTCCGAAACCTTAAGAGTTATGACCGCATTAAGAAACCTCTCGGGCTTCAAGGAGGTCAAACCAGTCCATCCTAAAGGAAATCAGTCCTGAATATTCATTAGGAGGACTGATGCTGAAGCTGAAACTCCAATACTTTGGCCACCTGATGTGAAGAACTGACTCCATAGAAAAGACCCTGATGCTGGGAAAGACTGAAGGCAGGAGGAGAAGGGGACAACAGAGGATGAGATGGTTGGATGGCATCACCAACTCAATGGACATGAGTTTGAGCAAGCTCCGGGAGTTGATGGACAGGGAGGCCTGGTGCGCTGCAGTCCATGGGATGGCAAAGAGTCGGACACGACTGAGCGACTGAACTGAGCTGAACTGAAAGTGAAATGAAAGAGATTAAGTTATGATGCCTAAATAAGCCCCAAGCCTGTCCCTTTAATCCTCAGGATCTGCGCGCCTCCAGCGCCTCCAGTCCAGGGCCCTGAACTCTCTGTGGACTCATGCAGCCAGAGACCGGGGTCACAGACGCTTCTCTCCAGGCCCCCTTTCCAACTCCCTTTCCAGGCTCCCTTTTGTGACCTTGGGAGCATTACTTCCCTTTCCAGTTTTTAGTCCTTTTCACTTCACCAGAAATCATCATTCACATCACTACTGAGTAGACACAGCTCCTGAAGAACCTAAAGTTGCTCCACGAAATATTAATACAAGGCACTTGGTTTCTGGCGTAGAGCATAGATTCAAGGAATAGATGCCAAGTGAGCTCAGGCAAATGCAATTTGTTTTGTGGACACAAATCCTGTAATATAAGGGGAACAAAACTGAAGTCACGGGTCAGGAAACCCCTAGAATCTCAGCCCACGGAGTTGGAGTGGAGACACATTTGCTCTGTAAGTCTTCATCAAGAAGTCAACACATCCCCGGGTTCAGTACTAAGTGAGAGAGACACGGGCATAAATGATACTTCATGTTCATAGAAGCTGGACCTGCGTGGGGCCAAGCTGGCCTGCACACAGTAACCATCAATCATGAAAGCAGCCTGCAGTTATGAGCATGCACTTTTGCCCCCCTGAGTCCCACAATATCAACCTACAAAGCACATAAGAATAAGGATATTATTATACCCCAAGTCACCTCTTTAAAGGGCATTTTACCTGAAAGTAAACATTCAGACATTGACAATAAGCGTGTGTAAGTCACTTCAGTCGTGTCCGACTCCGCAACCCTGTGGGCTGCAGCCTCCAGGCTCCTCTGCCCATGGGATTCCCCAGGCAAGAATCCTGCAATGGGTTGCCGTGCCCTCCTCCAGGGGATCTTCCTGACCCGGGGACTGAACTCGCATCTCCTGCATGGCAGGCAGAGTCCTTACTGCTGAGCTACTGGGGAGACCCAGCAATAAACATGAATGCCTTGTAAGTGAAACAGACCTTGTCAAGCCTCCTGGGTGTGATGATCATCCATATCACTGGCCGCACAGATGCTCAGACACGACTCTAGATGGACATCTTCCATTTGGTCTTCTAAAGGCTGAGACCCAAACCAAGGTGAAGACAGACTTTGTCTGGATCTTGGGGCATCTGAGCCTCGGACCTCCCTCAACAAAGAGAGATAGAAGGTGCAAGATGAGCTGTGGGATGGACCAGCCAGCAGAAAGACGGTCTAGTGTCTAGACCCTCCTCACAGCCATGCAGAGCCGCCTCCCGCAGACCCTGAAATCTGGTCATTTCATCACTGGTTATAGACAGAAGGTATGCAGGGTCAAAGGGAAAAGGTCAGCTCCATCAAAGTCTGCTTCACTGATATTCAATACTTCTTGCAAAATATTGGAAAGCAAGATAATTACATAAAGACTAAAATTAGAGGTTTATGGTCAGCTGTGAATTTCAGTGATTCTTATTCCCTTCACAGTAATAAAAAAAATGGTTGTATAAGAGCACACCTGGGTTTGGTTATAAGACTTCAAATCTTCCCCACTTGGAAGCACTTCACAACAGTCTTTTAAAAACTATGGCTAATATGCTTTGCTTGGAACTCTTGGCATGGGTTACCCAAGAACAATTTCACTCTCCTGGCTCATGGGCTAAGAAGTAGCCACTTTGACGAAGTTGCTGAGCGGTGTGGAGAATAGAAGAAGCACAGACTGGAAATATCTTCCCTCCATTTCAGTGCTAGGTTTGGTCCAAGCTGCTGCAGGCTTGGAAGAGGGAAAGATTTCCATGCAACCTATTGTTTGATTTCATTTCCAGGTCACATAGATGGGCATTTTGAAGTTCCTCCTAACCAAATGCTCTATGCATTTTTAAAATCCATCTTCTCCTCTGAGACCACAGCCTCTTCTCTGCCAAGGAGCCTGAATCTTGACCTAGCCCAAAGGGCCTCCCCTCCTGATTCAAGATCATTGTAGAACAAAAGGCAGGTGGCAGGTCGTGTCCAGCATCCCACCGTGAGCTGTGCTGACCTTCACACCCTTCCGAGTCGAAATCCATGGGCGCCTCCAAGATGGTTTTACATTTAATGTTCATTAATAGTCCCAAGATATTCTGCCAATGTGGTGGCCAAAATCGTATGACGACTGTTTCTCAAACTAACAATGAGACGTGTGCAAACAGAAGCACTCCTGTGTGGAGCAGCCCCAAGTCTTCATGGGCTCCCAGGGGACACAGCCTTGGCTTTAGGAATTCAGGCACATTTAGAACATCATGAAGTCGATAGTGAGCTGACCGGGGAAGCTGCAGGCTGGTTCAGGGCAATGATGCAGTGCGCCTCGGTGTCTTCAGATGGTGTAGAGAACATCCCACAGTCAGGCCCCTCCTTTCTCTAAATTTAAGACCACAGAGGTATCCGTGAGCTTCCTGGCTACCGAAGCGGGTTGTTACCGGTTTATTCTGGAGCCAGTCTGTAGACCTCATGACAACAGCTTAAAACGTGGTCACAGGAGATGAGTGCTGGCGTGTAAGTTCCCCAACGTGTGCCAACAAGACACTGGGAAGCCAGTCAGCACCGAGCCGTTCAGACTCATCTCATCCTGAGAACTCACCACCAAGAATCACATTTTTCCAGAGAGCTTGACCGCGGCCAGCGGTGGGGAAAGACACTGACAGTGGAGGAGGCCTGGAAGGTCGCTGGGCTTTGGGCTTGGCACAAATAAATTCTGCAGGAATCTGGGCAACAAGTAGCAACTATTTGTCTCTTGTGTTTGCTTGGAAATTTGTTGGATCAAAATAGTAGTGTTTTCTTGACACCTTTTCTGAGAAACTTTGTTGACTTACTAATGAGAATAACATGGGACTGGAATGCCCTTCATTGCAAACCTGTTTTGCCCCCTCACCATGGAGAGGCGCCCCTCACCATGGAGAGGCATGGAGAGAAATGCTGCCCCTTATTCGAATTCTCTTCCCAGATGTTTAGGGTAATAATGTGCAGAAACTGGACTTTTAGTTGTTCAGTCGTGTCTGACTCTCTGAGACTCCGTGGCCTGTAGCCCACCGAGCTCCTCTGTCCATGGGAATATCCAGGCAAGAGTGCTGGGGAGTTGCCGCTTGCCCTCCAGGTGATTTCCCAACCCAGGGAATGACCCTGTGTCTCCTGCACTTCCTGCGCTGCAGGCGGCTTCTTCACTGCTGAGCCGGGGGAAGCCCGCGTGCCTGTGTACATCCTGTTCAACACAGGTGTAAACAGCTTGCTCTCACGACTCTGACGTGCGTGCTCAATGCGTGTTAGCTGTCTGCTCCGACTCCTTCGTAACGGTATTCTGTAGCGCTGCGATTCTTGGTCACTCACTAATTTTCCTTTGAACATTCCCAGCTCTCAAGCAATGGTCAAATTAAAGTCTGAAAAGCTTAAAAACCATAATAAGATGCATGTGTCCTTCTAAAATTTGTGAGATGCTTATGAACATCCTTTTAAAGCCTCATCCATAAATCACAGAAGTGCTTTTTCTGGAAGGGTGTGGTGTGACATCTATTCACCACATTTAGGTACCATTTCTTCCAAGAAAGAGCAGGAGGGTATCCAGGAGGCCCAGCTCCAGCAGGTAAATATTTCCATAAAGAACATCTGGCTTTTTGCAAAACCTTAGGTGGTTTCATGAGGGCTCCTCCCTTTCGCTGGCATACTCCGCGCTCGGATGGTGCAAATCCACTCCACTTGGGCCGCAGAGAATGTTTTCCTTTTGCCTAAAAAACAATTTCTTTTGACTTGTTTTCTCTCCTCAGTATTCTGGTTCCATTCCAGGCTTCACGGCCTGACTTGAGGTTTGGTGCTTCACTTCCCTGTCTTGTATGTTCATCTGCGTTTCCTTTACTCTCTAAGCTTTATTTTGTGCATGAATATTTGACGAGTATGATACACTAGTTAATATCTATTATTTCCCAGACCCAATTCTGTCTCATGACACCAGGAAGTTTACGTCTGTGAGGCTGATTCTTGGGATCAAGATGGCAGATACAGCACAGACTAAAGTCCTCCTCCTCCTCTCCGACCAGATGAAGATGTCAGGCAGGCTATAAAGTATTAGAGCCCACCTGCAAAGCATGAAATAAGCCCCAGAGGAAGAAGGGGCCTGCCGCAGTCAGCAGGATTTACGGCTGGAGTGCACGAGGGGTGGCAAGGGTCGGGGGTTTGACACTCGCTGAAGCAGTGAGTCAAGCAGCAGGCCCCAAGCCTAAACAAGAAGCAGGCCTGTTTGCTGGAGGCCGGGATCCCACAGTGCTGCCCGTGTGGACGCAGCTCTGAACCTCTTCGTCCACCAGCGGCGGCTGCTCCAGCTCCACCCTTGGCGATGGCGGGCGGCTCACATCTGGTGCCAAGTTAGTGAATGGAAACGACATTGCAAGGTCTCCCAACGCTACACCCACACAAAAGTTCCCTTCAACTTGTCCATCAGTAAATGAATGGATAAAGAAAACGTGGTAGACGCATAAAACTGGAATGTTATAGCCGATAAGAAGGAAATCTTGCCACTGCAACTACATGAATTTAGGGATTTTATGCTCAGTGAAATAAGCCAGTTACAGAAGAATAAACATGCACAACTCCACATAAAGGAGGAATCTAAGCTGATCAAGATTAGAGAAGCAGAGAGTGAAGGGGTGGTTTCCAGGGGCTGGAGGACGGGAGACAGCGAACTGTGATTCAACAGGTACTAAGTTTCAGGCACACAGGCCAACAGTCTCCAGAGGCTGGCTGTCCGCTTGTGAGCTTAGAGCGGGTATCACTGCGAGCTTACAGTTTTGTTATGAGGGTAGGTCTCATGTTCTATGTTATTACCACCATGTAAAAAACCATCTACAGAATAATTTAATCCTATAAACTTTAAAATCTGGCAACCAACAAAAGAAACAAACGGTTCTGGAACAAAGCATTACATTCAGCAACTAACCCTAACCTCCCTCTTCTTGTCTCTCCTCAAAAGAAGCCCAATAAGTGAATCAAGATTTTTTAGCGCTCAGTACCTCCTCAGAACAGAAGACAGGAGAACTGCAGGGGAGCACACTCCCGCCCTCTCCCCTTCTGATCAACTGTGTGACCTTTGCACCTCAAGGAGCCAGGCAAAGCAAGCTAAGTGAGTAGAAGGGAAAGGCAGCAAAGATTAGGGCAGAAATAAATTAGATAGAAAATCGGAAAACAATAGGAAAATATCAGTGAAACTGAGCTGGCTTTCTGAAAAGACAAAGTTGCCAAACTCTTAGCTAGACTAACCAGAAAAAAAAGAGAGAGAGAAAACTCAAATAAATCAAACCAGATATGCAAAAAGAGGCATCACAGCTGATCCACAGAACTACAAAGGGCCGTGAGAGCCGCTTACAAACAAGCATGCACCGAAAACCTAGGAAAAAATGGCTAAATTTCTAGAAACATACGCCCTTTCAAGACTGAATCATGAACTACAACGTCTAAACAGGTCTTTAACCAGTAAGGAGATTGAATCAATAAACAAAAATCTCCCAACCATGAAAAACCCAGGACCAGATGGCTTCTGGTGATTCTACCAAACATTTAAAGAATTAATGCCAATTCTTCTCAAACTCCCCCTTCAAACTGAAAAGGAATGAAAACTTCCAAACTCACTTTATGGGCCCTGATATTAAAGTCAGACAGAAACATCACAAGAAAAGAAAATTACAGGCCAATATTCCTTATAAATACATGCAAAAATCCTCAGCAGAATACTAGCAAGATGAGAATTCAGTAGCACGTTCGAAGGATCAAGCACCACGACCAGGTGGAAGCTACCCCGGGGATGCAAAGATGGCTCAGCAAACAAAGCTCAGCAATGTGACCCCATCAGCAGAATACGGGATGAGATTACACAATCTTCTCAATAAAAGAAAAAAAAGGATCTGCTGAAATCCAACACCTTTTCATGAATAAAAACTCAAAAAGCAGGAGTAGAAGGAAAGCAGCACACTCGGAGCCAGAAAGGGAGCTCGCGGCAGCGCCCTCGGGAGCCGAGCTCCTCCTCCAGGCAGGAAGGAGGCAAGGGCGCCAGCCTCAGCACTTCTCGCCAGCAAAGCACTGGAGGTTCCAGCCAGAGCCACGAGGTGAGAGAAAGGTATGCAAGGCATTCAAATTGAAAAGAAAGAATTGTCCCTCTTTGTAAATAACATTACCTCATATGCAGAAAACCTTAAAGATTCCACGAAAAATATCTGTTAGAAATAATACACAAATTCGGTAAGGTTGCAGGATAAAAATCAACATTCAAAAGTCAGTTCCATCTCTATACACCAAACACAAACTTTCTGAAAAGCAAATTAGGAGAACGATCCCATTTATAATAGCACCAAAAAGAATAAAATACTCAGGAGTATAGTTAACGAAGCAGGTAAAAGGCTTGGATATTGAAAACTATAAAACACTGATGAGAACATTAAAGAGGACAGAAGCAAATGGACACACACCCTGTGTCCTTGGGTCGGAAAAGTTAGTACTGTCAACAAGTCCACACCACCCGGAGATCCACAGAGTCAATTCAATCACTGTCAAAACCCCCCGACCTTTTCTAAGACCTAAACCGCACGATCCAGGTGGAATCAGGAAGGATCGTGGTTGCCCAACCCATCCTAAGAAAGAGCAATGCCGGGGGGCATCACACTTCCTAAATTCAAAATGTGTTACAAAGGCACAGAAATCACAGCAGTTTGGCACTGGACGGAGGCAGATGCATAGACTGATGGGACAGGATAGAGGCCAGAAATAAGTCTATACACAGAAGGTCAACTGACCTTCAACAGTATTCAAGGGGAAAGAGATTGTCCCTAGTGCTAGGAAAACCAGATAACCACACACAAAAGAATAAAACTGTAGTCTTATTGTACCACAGACACACAAATCAACTCAAAATAGATTAAAGACTTAAACTTAAGACCTAAAACTGTGAAACTTCCAGAAGAAAACATACAGGGAACACGTCATGACATTGGCCTTGGCGATGATTTGACAGAAAAGCAAAAGCAATAAATGCAAAGATTCACAAATGGGGCAACGTCAGCCTAAGAGCTTCTGCGCGAAGAAAACAGCAAAATGAAAATGCGACCGCCAGAGTGGGGTGGGGGGCTGCACGTCCCACGAGGGCTGACCTCCCAAAGACAGAGGGAAAAGTCAATAGCACAAGAAACGAGTGACTGATTTTGAAACGGGCTAATGATCTGAATAGACATTTCTTCAAAGAAAGCATAAAAATCTCCAAGAGGTATACAAAACTGTTCCATGTGACCAAACATCAAGAAACTTCAAATCAAACCTCAAGGAGACATCCTCTCACACCTGTCAAGGTGGCCGTTATCAAAAAATAAAAGCCAGCAAGCACTGGTGAGGACATGGAGAAATTTAGATCCTGTGCACTGCTGATAGGAATGTGAAACGGCGCAGTCGCTGTGAAAACAGTATGGAAGTTCTTCAATAGTTAAGAGAACCACCATATGAGCCAGCTTTCCCAGGTGGCGCTGGGGATAAAGAACCCGCCTGCCAGTTCAGAAGACATAAGAGACGTGAGTTCAATCCCTGGTTCGGGAGGATCGCCCGGAGAGGGCGTGACCACCCAGCCCAGTATCCATGCCTGGAGCGCCCCGTGGACAGCAGAGCCTGGGGGTGCAGGCCGTGGGGTGGCGCCGAGCGGGCCGCGTCTCGGTGCCGCGGCTCTCGCCCCTCCTCGAGTGCAGCCGCTGCGCCTCTCGCACAGTCCACCCTGCAGGCCCCTCGACGCACCCGGCCTCCTGGACTCCTGCCCTGCAAAGCGAGGTGTGATTTCTTCAGTGTATAAGCCCAGGAGCAGAACTGCTGTGTAAATGAGCGTGTGTATGTTTAACTAAGCACTGCCAGACATTTTATTTTTACAAGAAAATACTGAAAAGAACATTAATATTTTTTAAATTAAAGAAAAACACTTTAAACGCTGGCAAAAAAAAAATAGATTTGTTGTTTGGCCACCAGCCCTTTTTTTTTTTTAAATAAAGCTATCAGCCATTCTTTACCCTAAAAGCAGAATTGCTATAGACCAGAAAGAAGAAAACTTTCTCCACTGAATCAGCCTGAGGCTGAAAACATGTTCATCCTCCGAGACACATGCCCGTTTCCCGGCGGGGATGTGGTAGGGCGGCATCCCCACGTCCCCAGGACCCGAGATCCTCCAGGCCTGGACCCTCGGAGGCGCCTCACCCAGAACCTGTCAGGGAGCTGCAAGCTGACGGGGCCCAGTTTGTTCACGGGGTAAAAGCTCAGACACCAGGCGGCCTAGTTCAAAGCCGGACATCTGGCAACTCTGAAAACAAATTCAGTTGTCTTTCCTCAGAGAAAATTATGCATGTCATATAATTTCTGAAATTAGGTTAAATTACAGCAAATTGTGGGGTGTAGAACTGGTAAATAAATACAGCAGATGGACACCCCACCACCTGAGCTCAGCTCTGCAAGTGACATCATGCTTGATTAGATGTGGTTAAACGCTATCGCTGTTTTACGGTCTGCAGCATAGACACTGTGTAAATATCCTGCGAGAAATCCTGCTTCTGTAGCTCACAGGTTCATCTTGGTGTTAACTTCAGAAGTGGCTACAAATGTTTACGTAAACTGCTTACATAATTAGACCACCTCTGCTTCTCCAGCACACGCCTCCCCCCAACCCTCGCGGTAGGGTGCCTGTCCTTCGCAGGCCGAGTGCAGGTTCCCTGACCCCAGAGGCGCGCCAGCCGGGGCCTGCAGGGGCTCGGGGACCCTCGGCAGGTCAGCCCCGGAGTCACTGCTCCTACCAGCACCTCCGTCCTCAGCATGTCCTCCGGCACTTCCAACCTCAGGCGCACCGCTGGCGTCACCCGCCTCAGCATCCAGGCAACGCGTGCGTGTGTGCACCCACGTGAGGCTGAACAGTACTAAGATGGTCTTCACGTGAGTGTCTAAACGGCGCACAGCTTTAGCATTTCACTTCACCATCTCTGCATCCCTGCAGTATGATTCCGAGTCTCCTTGCTGTGTAAGTTACGCTAGCCCAGAGGACAGACACAGGCCAACAGTGTTCTCTGCTTGACCGCAGAGCAGGCACAAAGCTCGGGAGGGGCCTTTTGACTGCGAAAAAGAAAGCTTTTAAGGTAGTTGTTCCTGATGAAAGTACACGGGCGCATTTGCGCTCATAATTCTGAAGTGAGCAGGAGGGTCAGTGTCGCATGTCATACCATAACACGAATCGTATCAGCGAGTGGAGCCCCCACTCAGGGCAGCCCAGGCCTGCACCTGCGCGGGGAGCAAGGGCCTCCCCTGGTGCCTCCCTCCGGTCTGAGTGGCACAGCCGGGGTCTGAGGCAGTGAGCGCCCTGGCTTCAGTGGGGGGTCGGGTGACCTGGGGGTGACAGGCAGCCTTGGACAGGTAGGGAGGCCCCTGTGTGAGGCAGGGCAAGCCTCGGCCTGTGAGCTGTACCGCAGTCGAAAGCAGGTAGTGGCTGCTTGTTTCTGGAAAAACTAAGTCCGCATCCTCCACTCGGGGCGAGATTGACGAGAGCGCTTGTATTACAGGGTTGAAAAAAAAAAAATAGATTTGTTGTTTGGCCACCAGCCCTTTTTTTTTTTTAAATAAAGCTATCAGCCATTCTTTACCCTAAAAGCAGAATTGCTATAGACCAGAAAGAAGAAAACTTTCTCCACTGAATCAGCCTGAGGCTGAAAACATGTTCATCCTCCGAGACACATGCCCGTTTCCCGGCGGGGATGTGGTAGGGCGGCATCCCCACGTCCCCAGGACCCGAGATCCTCCAGGCCTGGACCCTCGGAGGCGCCTCACCCAGAACCTGTCAGGGAGCTGCAAGCTGACGGGGCCCAGTTTGTTCACGGGGTAAAAGCTCAGACACCAGGCGGCCTAGTTCAAAGCCGGACATCTGGCAACTCTGAAAACAAATTCAGTTGTCTTTCCTCAGAGAAAATTATGCATGTCATATAATTTCTGAAATTAGGTTAAATTACAGCAAATTGTGGGGTGTAGAACTGGTAAATAAATACAGCAGATGGACACCCCACCACCTGAGCTCAGCTCTGCAAGTGACATCATGCTTGATTAGATGTGGTTAAACGCTATCGCTGTTTTACGGTCTGCAGCATAGACACTGTGTAAATATCCTGCGAGAAATCCTGCTTCTGTAGCTCACAGGTTCATCTTGGTGTTAACTTCAGAAGTGGCTACAAATGTTTACGTAAACTGCTTACATAATTAGACCACCTCTGCTTCTCCAGCACACGCCTCCCCCCAACCCTCGCGGTAGGGTGCCTGTCCTTCGCAGGCCGAGTGCAGGTTCCCTGACCCCAGAGGCGCGCCAGCCGGGGCCTGCAGGGGCTCGGGGACCCTCGGCAGGTCAGCCCCGGAGTCACTGCTCAGACCAGCACCTCCGTCCTCAGCATGTCCTCCGGCACTTCCAACCTCAGGCGCACCGCTGGCGTCACCCGCCTCAGCATCCAGGCAACGCGTGCGTGTGTGCACCCACGTGAGGCTGAACAGTACTAAGATGGTCTTCACGTGAGTGTCTAAACGGCGCACAGCTTTAGCATTTCACTCACCATCTCTGCATCCCTGCAGTATGATTCCGAGTCTCCTTGCTGTGTAAGTTACGCTAGCCCAGAGGACAGACACAGGCCAACAGTGTTCTCTGCTTGACCGCAGAGCAGGCACAAAGCTCGGGAGGGGCCTTTTGACTGCGAAAAAGAAAGCTTTTAAGGTAGTTGTTCCTGATGAAAGTACACGGGCGCATTTGCGCTCATAATTCTGAAGTGAGCAGGAGGGTCAGTGTCGCATGTCATACCATAACACGAATCGTATCAGCGAGTGGAGCCCCCACTCAGGGCAGCCCAGGCCTGCACCTGCGCGGGGAGCAAGGGCCTCCCCTGGTGCCTCCCTCCGGTCTGAGTGGCACAGCCGGGGTCTGAGGCAGTGAGCGCCCTGGCTTCAGTGGGGGGTCGGGTGACCTGGGGGTGACAGGCAGCCTTGGACAGGTAGGGAGGCCCCTGTGTGAGGCAGGGCAAGCCTCGGCCTGTGAGCTGTACCGCAGTCGAAAGCAGGTAGTGGCTGCTTGTTTCTGGAAAAACTAAGTCCGCATCCTCCACTCGGGGCGAGATTGACGAGAGCGCTTGTATTACAGGGTTGAGGGTGGGCCAGACGACCTCTGAGCCCTCTGCCAGTTCTAAGATGCCAAGATTCTCCTCGTACACGGGAGACGCTCTGCATATTCGAGAGCTGACACGGTCAACACCAAGAGATAAGCCTCAGGAGAGACGGGGAAGATACGGCCACTGCAGCCAAACCCGCGGACGGCGGACGGCGGAGGCTCAGGCCGCGGCACCACAGCGGGAGGGGCCCTCCTGCAGGTCCGGCCCTGCCACTGCGGCGGCTGTGAGACGCGAAAGGAAAGGATGGGGCAGCGGGAAGACTGCAGAGGAGAGCCGTCTAGGCAAGCGTTCCTGCTCCACTCTCACCTCCAGGACCCCGTTCAGGAGAACCGGACGGGCGCCTTGTGTTTTGATATCTTGAAAGTGTTTGTCCTAAAGAGGAAAGGAAAACAAATAAGCTGGTATGTTCCCAGCACTGACCGTGTAAGGACCCAGCGAAGTGAAAGATTTTTCTTCATAAAGAAAGAATATAAAGTTAATCAATTTGGAATTTTTCTTTGTGATTCAAAACACATTTCTCCAAAAATTTTCCTATGTCTGAAAAATACATATCACCAGTGTTCTGAGTTTTAAAAACCACTGAGTTGAAAAGTCAGGCAGTGTAGTTAGACATATATTCATGAAATATATATGAATCTGAGTGCCTGCTATATCATTTATTACACATAAAATTCCAATTTTGGAAATTCTTATGATTTTAATTAAATATTTTAATAAAAAAACTAATTTTATTAAAACTTTAAAATATATAAGTAATGTTTTATTCAGACGTCCAAACCCTAGTAATTGAACAAAAGGTTCAAACATCTGCTTCCAAAGTGGGCTCAGCAAACACTGGACAATAAAAGCGTTCTTGCACCTCCCTCAGATGTGCAAGCGCTGCACGGAAGTCTCGGAGGAGCGCAAAGTCCTCTCGGCTTGCAGTCCGGTCCGGCAGTCTGTCCGGCAGTCCGGCCGTCCGGGGGAGCACAGCACGGAGACCGAGCTCGAGAGCGGATGAGGCGCCCGCGCGGACCCAGTCGCCAAGGTGTGTGTGCCGGATAAATACTCGCCAGAGACACTCCACGCGAAGATTTTTCAATGCCACGAGTTTCAAGCAACAGTTTTGTGAAGACACAATTCTTACACCATGTAATCCATTCACTTAAAGCGTAGAATTAAATGACTTGTCCTATTTCGGACTTGTAAATCCATCTCCACAATTAGAGGATGTTTCTTTCCCCACAAAACTGCTCCCCTCCGCATTCAGGCAACCGGCAGCTCCTCCCTGGGGAACCCCGGCCCCGCAACCCCCCGATATACACACACCTCACACACACAGCACACACACAGCACAGACACAGCCCCCACACACAGCACACACACACACACACACACACACACACACACACACACACACACCACACACACACACACACACACCA
>SJYC01115142.1:0-21866 GCA_006408675.1 Madoqua kirkii | reverse complement strand
GGACCCCACACCCCCCCCAAACACCCTCCGGACTCCCAGCCCAGCCCAGTACTTTCACCCGGTGAGGACACTTCATGTAAATTGAACCAAACAAGACAAAGTCCTTTCAACTAGTTAAAGCCATTTTAAAAAGACCTAAAACAATTCACAGTCAGAAACATCTTCAGATCTGGACACCCTCTCTGTCAGTGATTGGGGCTCCGCCGGGCGGGCACGCACAGTCTCCTGGCAGGGAGCCCGGCTCTGGGGGGCCCCGGGCTCTGCCCACCACCGACCCCTGCCTCCCAAGACGTTGCACAGCACCATTAACTGGCATAAGATGGAAGTTTCCTATTCTTTCCCAAGAAATTATGAAGCTTTGAGTTAGTCCTAAAGCTATTATCTCAAAGCCTCGCCCCCAAATGCCACCTTTACTTTTTATCTTTCACAAGGACAATGCTGAATCTTAAAGAATTTTATTTCAATCCTAATAAGAACATGACCTTGGAAAGCTCTTTCTTCACTGTTTAAAAGAATAAGACCCTCAAGAGATGAAGATTTTACTAAAACAATTCAAAACATGCGTAAATAACAGTACCTTATGTTAAGTAAGTCATGGCCGAAAAAGTGGATGCGACTGAGTGACCGAACTGGATTGAAGGCTTAGAACTCCTGTGTGAAAGCTATTTTTATTTAGTTAGCAGTAGTTAGCAGTATCTATTGCTCTTTCAGAATTTCTAAATTTTTAAGTGGTTTTAAAATTGAAACTTTAATATTTACTGAATTTTTTTAACCTTAAGGGTTGACGTTTTTTGAAATTTGATTAAACATTGAAAGAAAATAAAATTTACAAACCACTTTCTGTGGCCTTCACCATGTAATGTTTAGCACTCCAGCTTTGTAAACGGTACAATTATCTGATTTGCTAATAAAACGGCCTAATCCTAAGACTAGTGCCTCCGACTCTACAGTTAGCAATGTCAGTAGGCCTTTAGCCATTTTTCAAAACCGTCATTTCCCACCTTGCAGAAACTTCAAGAAACTTTCAGAGTGAATGCCCTATTTAATACACATTACTCTGAATTTTTCTCCTGGTTTTAAAACAAAGAAGAAATACATCAAGAATCCCTTTTGGAGCAGATGCTGCATTTAGGAGAATTTCCGTTGTTTCACTGTTATTTGTGTGTCCTGGGTGAGTTCACAGCAAGTACTTGATTCTGTTTTATGGAAATTTTAAAACACAGCCATGTACTGCCTGAGGAAAAGGAACTTTTAATCAGTTTATGTGTAAATAAATAAACTTTTGAGTTATAGGATGTGCATTGGGTTTACCATACTTTAAGGTTTTAATAAAATATTTTAATGTATAAATAAGATATGTATCATTAATTATGTCCTTTGAAAAATACAAAGTTTTGTATATGTGCAACATACAGGAAGAGGGAATTTTGCATTGAATCTGCATTTGGATGTAAGGCTTTCTTTTCTGAAAGTTGACAAAGCAGACCAGGCTCAGGACCCCGCTCCTGCGCTCTGCACCAGGGACCTCAGTCAGCACTTGTCACTGAGGAGGAAGGGGCCAAGCAGTGATCATCCCAAAGGAGATCAGGGCATTTCAGGGATGCCAGGGGGACCTGTGTGTGTGTGTGTGTGTGTGAGTGAGTGTGTGTACGTATGTATGTGTGTGCATGTGTATGTGTGTGCATGTGTATGTGTGTGCGTGAATGTGTGTGCATGTGTGGTGTGTGTGTGGGGGGGGTGCGTGTGTATGTGCATGTGTGTATGTGTGTATATGTGTGTATGCGTGTATGCATGTGTGTATGTGTGTGTGTCTGAATGTGTGTGTATGTGTGAGGGGGATGTTCAGGATTGGGAAATCATGTGCACCCATGGTGGATTCATGTTGATGTATGGCAAAACCAATACAGTATTGTAAAGTAAAATAAAAAATAAATTAAAAAAATTTTTAAAAAGATGGTCAACATCACTTATCATTCAGTTCAGTTCAGTTCAGTTGCTCAGTTGTGTCCGACTCTTTGTGACCCCATGAATCGCAGCACGCCAGGCCTCCGTGTCCATCACCAACTCCCAGATTCACTGATTCACATCCATCGAGTCTGATGCCATCTAGCCATCTCGTCCTCTGTCGTCCCCTTCTCCTCTGGCCTCCAATCTCTTAGGGAAATGCAAATAAAACCTGCAGTGAAATATCACCTCACACCCACTGGGATGGCTACTTTCCAAAAACAAACTATTACCACAACAAAACACAGAAAATCACAAATGTTGATGGTGATATGGAGAAATTTGCACACAAGCATGTGCACTATTGGTGGGATAAAAGACGATGAAGCCATTGTTGAAAACAGTACAGAGGTTCCTTAAAAAATTAAAAATAGGACTGCCACGAGATCCAGCAATTTTACTTCTGGGTATACACGCAAAGGAGTTGAAAGCAGTGACTCAGAAGATGTGTATAAGAGACATGCGTGTGTGTGTATGTGTGGGTGTGTGCACGTGTGTGTATGTGTGTGTGTGCATGTGTATGTGTTTGTGAGAGTGTGTGTATGTATATGTGTGTGCATGTGTATGTGCACGTGTGAATGTCTGAATGTGTGTGCATGTGTGTGTGCATGTATATGTGTGTGTTAGAATGTGTGTATGTATATGTGTGTGTGCATGTGTATGTGCATGTGTGAGTGTCAGAATGTGTGTGCATGTGTGTATGTATATGTGTGTGCATGTGTATGTGTGTGCGTGTGTGTGTGTATGTGTGGGTGTGTGCATGTGTGTGTGCTGCCACATTTAAAGCATGTTTCCCTACTCACTACCATCAGTTCCTCTTGCTTGTGGCAAAATGCACACACTTTAATATAGAAAATAATGCTGGGTGGGTCCCCTGGCCTTCTTTATTATGTAGCGCTGCCCACAAAAGTGATCCAGCCTGTCCCCTCTTCAATAAAACAGCCTCGTTTCTCATATGTTTCAAGCCTACAAAGAATATTAGCTTCTCTCATTTCCTGTGGGTTCTCTTTTAAACAAATATTTCCGTGCTTTTGTGTCTTTGCTTTCACTTTTGTCAAAAAGTCAAAGAGAAACTCTTAAGTATTTTTGTCAATTAATTTATTTTGCATTTGGTCAGAAACTAGCTTAACCACCCCTCCCACCTAAAGAAAAGTGGTGACAATCGGAGCACGCGCTGCTCTCCGGGCTGGGACGCCGGATGGTGGCATCTAGTTCTGAGGGCTGGGAGGGGGAGGGGCTGTGCCGTTCCAGCTCTTTCGTCAGAAAACAGCCGGTCAGCCTTCAGGCTCCATGGGCTGTGATGAGATCAGCGAGTCCTCTGGGCCCGTGGACATGCTGGTATGCACTGAGGACGCAGAGACTGGGGACAGAGACAAAGGCAGCGTGGCGGAGCAGCCACGTTAGCAGCAGGCTCCGAGGCGGGCGATGCTGCGAACCAGAGGCCCGGCTGCAGGGCGTGCGAAGCGGAACGTCCCCCGGAGACAGACGTGCTGCTCTGGCCTCTGGTGACCCGGGCAAAGTCCCCGACAGGATTCACCACCGACCCCGAGAGGCCCTGAGCACCTCCACGCACCAGGAGCTCCTGCTTTTGCTTCGAGGTGCCTGGCTGTAGCTCATCTCTCACCAGCCTGCTCGTATCTGCTTCTGCGTCTCAGATCTGAGTCCATATGGGGACCCAGAAGCAGGCGGCAGTGACGGGCCTGTCCCGTCTGCAGGCAGGGCCGGGGCGACGGGAGGTTTGCCAGTGACCAGGGTCCCAGCTCTGTCTGCACAGTGGACCCTGGCATCTTCTTCTGAACCAGTGACGCGTGACTGTGATGTTTCCTAAAGCCCTCCCAGGAATATTTTGAATGTATCTCACACGAACATGGGTACAAAGCCCTATGTGCCATCTTACCTGTGAAGAAACCATTTTTAAATCTCCCAACAAAATGTAAAGGTGTAACCTCCAAATCTTCCTCTCTCGTTTTTGCTCTCTGCACCAGAGGACTGGGGCCTGACAGCATCTGGGGCTTCCCAGACAGAGGACATGACACCCCTGCTCCCCAGTAGACAAGTAAGTAGACCGGAAGGAGGCAGAAAGGGCTGGAGAGGGGGTTGCTACCCCAGCCTCCTCCAGCAGACCCCTCACTGCTTCCTCAGAGTGGACGTCACGGTCATCCTGGGCTCCCACCCTGTACCCCACCCGACACAGACCCTCCCCAGCGAGCAGCCCAGTCAAGGAACAGGGTGAAGCCACCGTCCATCACAAAAGGCGCTCAGGAACGTCCAGTGTTAGGAGGCATCTGACCAAAGCCGCTGCCGGTTTGTGGGAGAGTCCACTTACTAGATTAAACTCAGAACCTGACCTCACTTCCCATGACACATCCCAGACCAGTGTGCACGTCACAAATCTATGCTGATTTTGAACACTTAAGTGCTTCCTATGAACACAATAAAGAGTCACAGGTATACATGTATTGGGGTTTCCCTGGCGGCTCAGACGGTAAAGAACTTGCCTGCAGTGCAAGAGGCCCTGGTCTGCTCTCTGGGTCAGGAAGAACTCCTGGAGAAGAGGACAGCAACCCGCTCCAGTTTTCTTGCCTGGAGAATTCTTGAATAAAGGAGCCTTAAAATGCATATGAAAAACATATAATTAATTCCTTTAAATCTTGCTAAAAACAGCAAAATGATTTCTAAGTGCCATTTTAAAAAGAAAAATCACCTTTCCTAAGCAGAATATAATTGGGGTCTAGGGCCCTAGATACTCTAAAGAAAATTCTGGTGAACACACTGAATAACCAAGACTCCCTGTACCCACTGCTCAGAAGAGAAGGCTCAAAGCAAACCCCCGCTCGCCCAGCTTGTAATTGCCAGCTCTGCCCCGTTCTAAGCTTCTCTACCATAAATGCGCCGCATCACTAGGTGGTGAAATTGGAGGTGTCCCCAGATCACGGGCATAAACTATTTCAGATCTATCGCACAGAAGCCCAGTCCGGAGGGGCAGGGTGCACGTGGCTCCACCCCCCACCCCCACTGTGGGTGGGGAGGAGGAGGATGTTGTCTGTGACAGGCTGGCAGTCTACGGGAGAGCACACACTCAGAGGCTGCTGTGCAACTGCCCGGGCAGGTGGGCACACTCCTCCTCCCACGAAGCCCAGGGTTTAAAGCTACCTTGATGACCCTGGTGGCTCCGCAGGAAAGAATCTTCCTGCAGTGCAGGAGGCACTGGAGACACAGGTTCCATCCCTGGAGTACCCCACCCGACACAGACCCTCCCCAGCGAGCAGCCCAGTCAAGGAACAGGGTGAAGCCACCGTCCATCACAAAAGGCGCTCAGGAACGTCCAGTGTTAGGAGGCATCTGACCAAAGCCGCTGCCGGTTTGTGGGAGAGTCCACTTACTAGATTAAACTCAGAACCTGACCTCACTTCCCATGACACATCCCAGACCAGTGTGCACGTCACAAATCTATGCTGATTTTGAACACTTAAGTGCTTCCTATGAACACAATAAAGAGTCACAGGTATACATGTATTGGGGTTTCCCTGGCGGCTCAGACGGTAAAGAACTTGCCTGCAGTGCAAGAGGCCCTGGTCTGCTCTCTGGGTCAGGAAGAACTCCTGGAGAAGAGGACAGCAACCCGCTCCAGTTTTCTTGCCTGGAGAATTCCTTGAATAAAGGAGCCTTAAAATGCATATGAAAAACATATAATTAATTCCTTTAAATCTTGCTAAAAACAGCAAAATGATTTCTAAGTGCCATTTTAAAAAGAAAAATCACCTTTCCTAAGCAGAATATAATTGGGGTCTAGGGCCCTAGATACTCTAAAGAAAATTCTGGTGAACACACTGAATAACCAAGACTCCCTGTACCCACTGCTCAGAAGAGAAGGCTCAAAGCAAACCCCCGCTCGCCCAGCTTGTAATTGCCAGCTCTGCCCCGTTCTAAGCTTCTCTACCATAAATGCGCCGCATCACTAGGTGGTGAAATTGGAGGTGTCCCCAGATCACGGGCATAAACTATTTCAGATCTATCGCACAGAAGCCCAGTCCGGAGGGGCAGGGTGCACGTGGCTCCACCCCCCACCCCCACTGTGGGTGGGGAGGAGGAGGATGTTGTCTGTGACAGGCTGGCAGTCTACGGGAGAGCACACACTCAGAGGCTGCTGTGCAACTGCCCGGGCAGGTGGGCACACTCCTCCTCCCACGAAGCCCAGGGTTTAAAGCTACCTTGATGACCCTGGTGGCTCCGCAGGAAAGAATCTTCCTGCAGTGCAGGAGGCACTGGAGACACAGGTTCCATCCCTGGGGAGGGAAGATCCTCTGGAGAAAGACATGGCAACCCACTCCAGTATTCTTGCCTGGGAAATCCCATGGACAGAGGAGCCTGGCGGGCTACAGTCCGTGGGGCCACAAAGAATCAGACATGACTGAGCAACTGAGCATGATGATAATCAACGCTGATGAAAAGTATATGAAGCCTGGCGCAGACTTCCCTTAGAAGATCTACCTAGAGGACCCGCCTGGAATTGGCCACAGGCACTAACTGCTTTCCTAGCGTTGGACGTGCACCCACAGCTCTCCCATCGCCGAGAGCGTGCTGCAGGAGGCCCGAGTCTGCCGACCACCTAGCCCTGCGCTCCCCTCGGGAAAGGAAGCCCGTCTGCTGTTCCGGGCAACGTCTCCTCCTAGAGCTCAAGTCCCATTAGGCAGCAGGCAGAATAGAGCGCCTCTCAGTTTCCCCTCTGCTCTAAGTCCTGTGCAAGAAACAGGACCCTAGACTCCTGAGTATTGGGCTGCTGGCTCTGGTTCAGACTGACTGGAGCAGAGCTGACTTCACAGGAGGCGAAGGGGCGGGTGGAGTGGGCCCCGCACTGTCGCCGCTCTCAGTGACCCGAGTCCCCAGCACCCTCACCTGTCAGAGGAGGTGGAACCCAGGTATAATCCAGGCCTGCTTCCCAAACCCCTTCCCTCATCTGATGAGCAAACCCCCCTCTGTTAGTTCAGTTCAGTCGCTCAGTCGTGTCCAACTCTGCGACCCCATGGACTGCAGCACGCCAGGCCTCCCTGTCCATCACCAACTCCCAGAGTTCATTCAAACTCATGTCCGTTGAGTCGGTGATGCCATCCAACCATCTCACCCTCTGTCGTCCCCTTCTCCTCCTGCCTTCAATCCTTCTCAGCATCGGGGTCTTTTCCAATGAGTTAGCTCTCTGCATCAGGTGGCCAAAGTACTGGAGTTTCATCTTCAGCATCAACCCTTCCAGTGAATATTCAGGACTGATTTCCTTTTGGATGGACTGGTTGGATCTCCTTGAAGTCCCAGGAACTCTCAAGAGTCTTCTCCAACACCACAGTTCAAAAGCATCAATTCTTTGGCACTCAGCTTTCTTTATAGTCCAATTCTCACATGCATACATGACCACTGGAACACCATAGCCTTGACTAGATGGACATTTGTTGGCTAAATAATGTCTGCTTTTTAATATGCTGTCTAGGTTGGTCATAACTTTTCTTCCAAGGAGCATGTGTCTTTTCATTTCATGGCTGCAGTCACCATCTGCAGTGATTTTGGAGCCCCCCCAAAATAAAGTCAGCCACTGTTTGCACTGTTTCCCCATCTATTTTCCACGAAGTGATGGGACCAGATGCCATGATCTTCGTTTTCTGAATGTTGAGCTTTAAGCCAACGTTTTCACTCTCCTGTTTCACTTTTATCAGGAGGCTCTTTAGTTCCTCTTCACTATCTGCCGTAAGGGTGGTTTTATCTCCATATCTGAGGTTATTGATATTTCTCCCGGCAAGCTTGATTCCAGCTTGTGCTTCACCCAGCCCAGCATTGCTCATGATGTGCTCTGGCCGAGGCTAAAGAAGGTTGCTGACCCTCAGGGTAGGCAGAATGACCGCACGGCCAGGTCGCAGGTGTGAACACTGAAAATCTTTCAGCAAAGACTGTGGGATCGCTGGAAAGGCAAGATGTAGAGAGGTTTGTTCCCGGACAGGAGTTTGGAGAGGACCGACCCTAAGTTCCTCGCGATTGTCATCTTGGAATTCTTCTTGCCTTCCATGAGCTCCTGTTACGTCTGCAGTTCCTTCCTGTTTCACCCTGGTTTCAGGTAAGTTGTCAGACCTGTCTACACAGACTTTGGGGAACTCAGTACTGGTCGGCTGATCGACGGCTTGATAGCTTTATGTTGTTAGTGGACTTGCCTAGTGTAAAAGTACTGTGCCCTTCTTTTCCACAAGGCCACAATTTATAGTAATACAGTAGTTAGGGCAGAAGGATAAGAAGCGGTGAGCCTGGTTCTCGGGTTTGGGGAGCTGATTGTGCTGAGACAGAGGACGTCTGTCATTCCTCGGAATTTCCGCTCATGGGGAAGCCTCTTTGGTCTCACATCCACAGCTAATCACAATCGAGGCTGGGTCAGGATGAAAGACCCCATCCCACAGCACCCCACGTCTTCATCCCCCTTCCAGAGTCTTCTGAGGGCGACTTTGAGCTGGGTGTTGTATACTGTTCGGGGGCCCTTTGACCTGTTCCCGTTAAATCAGAAGGAAACTGGGTCTCAGTCTTCACCATACGGCAGCCTGCAGAGGTCTGCGTGCAGCACCCCGACCCCCGAGGCAGCCGCGGTTCCAAGAGCTTCCCTGCCAGTCAGTCCACACAGCAGACTGCTAACCCAGCCCCCGTTCGTGAGTAATTCTGGAATCAGCCGCCTCCAGGGAGAGCGGGTGATGGATGGGAGTTTACAGGGGACTGTATGGACCTTGCGGCTTCCCTGGTAGCTCCGCTGGTAAAGAATCTGCCTACAGTGCAGGAGATCTCGGTTCAGTTCTTGGGTCGGGAAGATCCCCTGGGGAAGGGATAGGCTACCCACTCCAGTATTCTTCCCCTGTGGCTCAGCTGGCAAAGAATCTGCCTGCAATACAGGAGACCTGGGTTTAGTTTCTGGGTTGGGAAGATTCCCTGGAGAAGGGAACGGCTATCCACTCCAGTATTCTGGCCTGGAGAATTCCATGGACCGTATAGTCCATGGGGTTTGCAAAGAGTCGGACACAACTGACCAACTTTCACTTTAAAGACCTTGAAGGTGGACAAAGGAGTCCCAGGCAGGAGAGGGGTGAGGAGAGGAGAGGGGAGGGGATGGGAGGGGAGAGGAGGGGAGGGGAGGAGAGGGGAGGGGATGGGAGGCAACTGGCAGGGCCCGGGACCCCTTCCAGCCCCACCCCGTGTGTGGGCAACCCACATGGCACCTTGACTTTTCCAATATTGAGAGAAAAAGCCGCCAAGCTTTTATGTGAGAACGGAAAGCCGAAGCACTTCAATTTCCGGTGCTAAACGAAAGAAGACACACAGGAGCAAAGCCAGTTCAAGTGCACGCGGGACAGAAGAGGATGGGCGTTTAGCCTGAGCAAAAGGAAAGGAGGAGCGGTCTCGCTATTTGGATGGAGCGGCCTTGCCTCACAGGTGTCTTTTCATAAATCCCTGGGGCGTCAGGGCTGGGATAGCAGGCCCACGCCCCTCAGAGAGAGAACAGGCTCAGCCCTGCGTGATCGCCGAGCGCAGCTGTGCAGAGGTACAGTCTTATCACAGATGTGGACGGGCGTCTTAATTTCAGCCTGGGTGGGCCTGGAGCCCAGGGACACCCAGGTTTCTCTGTGGGCCCACAGCCCCCGGGGAGCAGGGCCGCCCGCCCCCCAGGGCAGATCTGTTAAAGCGCCATCAGAGAAGGCAGGCAGCGTGCAGTCAGGAATAGCCACAAACCGGCCCCGGACCTGCTCTCGAAGGCCTTCCCGGGACACTTGCTGCATTTACTGCGACATTCCTGCCAGGCTGGGACTGCCTGTTGCTCCTGAGTCTCTGGGGAACAGGCTGGGGGGGCGGGCGGTGCGGGAGGACCTGGGGCTTCCTGCAGGTGGGACGCGGGTGCCACCTGAGGGCCACGTGGCCACCTGCTCGTGTCTGGGAAGCGCCTTCCCGGCGCCTTTTACTGGCACTTGGGTACAGCCCCTTCTGCGGAGAGTACATGGACCACACCTAGTCATCTCTGGGGAATCACCGAGAACCGAGAACTGAAGGAAGCTGTCGGGCGTGTCTGTCGGCCAGGGACTCCCTGCGGCCTGGGTGGGCGGCTTCCGTGACGCCGCTGCGGCAGACACCGGGCAGGGACAGCCGGTGCAGGAGACACGGCCCACGCCAAGCGACCGCCGGGCCCAGAAAGAGGAGGCGAGAGCAAACCGCCAAAGTTTATTAAAAATGCAAGTTTAAGAAACGAGTTCTGACTGCAGTTTCGCAGAAATAATTACACAGTTCCAGTACAGACAGCGTCGCGCTCGGAGGAAGGCCTGGGGGGTGAGGGCCTCCAGAGACGGACAGAGGCGCTGTGGCTGGGCGCTCGGGGTCCCACCACGGGGTCCACGGGCCTGAGCGCTCGGCCCGCGGCCAGACTGCCGTCCCGACTCTGCACCCCACTCCTCCTGGGGTCCCTCCTCCCCACCGCACCCAGATGCCAGCTGCACCCACGGGCCGCGCTTACCTGTAACGAGGTCTCTCCCACTCTTCAGTTTTGGGAACAGGACAACACTGTCCATCTCAAGGCCAAGTCCAAACCCCACCTTCCCTGCCTGGTTCTCCTTTTCTCACCAGTAGATGGTCCATTCCTGCCGCCCACGGACACCACGACTTGGGGTCCTGGTGATGCCCAGCAGCCTCACCAGGAACGGTCTCAGCCAAGATCGATGGTTGCCTGTTCCGGGTCCTCAATGGTTCTACCCGTGGCTGAGTACGTAAACTCCTTTGAGTCTGCGCAGGTCACATAGGTCTATCTGTATGATGGGGAAGGAGGGGCTCCAGTGGGCACAGTGGGCCCCCACCTCTGTAACCCCAGGAGGCAGGGCTCCACTGGGCCACACGTCACACAGCACATGACGCTGGGCTGTATCAGCGTGGGAGCCTTGAGAGAGCCAGGCCCTGCGTTTGCTGACCGCCTGTTCCGGGTCTACGCGGACGGGCCCCGTAAATGGAAAGTCCCACTGCTATCATGGCCCCTCCACCCCCGCCGAGGCGGGTCTCCAGTGCGCCCTGAAGAGAGCCCCAGCCCACAGGCAGCAACGCCAGGTGCAGAGAAAACAGCAGAGATTTAGTAAAAGGTCAGGGGGATATGCAAGCATTTTCCCCCCTGAGGAATATGTAGAGAGAACTAGAAGAAATCTGGAGCATAAAATATATTATATTTCAAGCCAGTAAGCTCCAGTTCAAAGAGCTGTAGAGAGGTGTGGCTACACCATGAGCCTGGGAGCTGGTCTGCCCAGCTCCGCTCCGGCCTCGGAGGGTGCTGGGGAGGGTTAGGTCCGTGATAGGGTTTACATTAATAAACCCAGTTTGTTTTGGAAGCAGATTTCTTCTAGAATGTCTTAATGGGCTCTTACCATTTCTACTGAATTTCTATCGTTCCTCCTTTTTGCTGGGATTTCAAGTTTGCCAACCACGGCAGTTTTGGGTCTGTGGCTGATGCCCATGCACCCTATGAGCACAGCCTTCCCTGGTCCTGGGTCCCTGGGACGGACTTACATACAAACTCATCCGAAGGGGCTCCCGGGCGCATGTCTAACCTGACTCATGTCATGATGCAGAGAGTGAGTCTGAGCTTCTGTCAACCTTGAACTTGGATGTGAACACCTCTGGGAACAAAACAGATTTGTTTACCATTCCAAGTGACCTAGGGATCCCAAGGTCACCTGACCCAGGTTGACGGTGAAACAGTTTGCCCCCATCTTCCACCAAGATGGCTTTGCTCAGACACGAAGGCTCGGCCTGTGAGCATCAGCTGAAAGAACCCTCATTCCGCCCTGCAGACCCCACCCATGAAGACCCCGTAAGGGTTTACAGAGCCTGTGGAGCTCTAACACAGACACATTGTTGATGGAGAACGCTGGGCACTTTGCCCTATTTCCTACTTCACATTTATTATTTTCTCCTTTTAAAATATTTTTTGCAGAGTGTAAAATCTGGATCAAGCGAAAACCTCAATCTTTATGTTTTATTTCTGAACGTATTAAGAGTAGACACTTGAAAATAAATGTCGAAGCACTTGGTCTCTTTTAACTAATCCATAACAAAGAATTTAAAATAAACTTCCCAAGATGCTTATCAATTACACGATGTACAAAAATTCCGCAAACACATGAAAATCTTACTTTTAAACATGTTATTTACATTATGAAAAAGATATCTTCAACATGTTTTTCTTCAACCTCCAGACAGCTTTTCAGATGAAGTGCCTCTAAATTTAAAGCAATGATCCTATTGTTAATCTGAAACAAAATTGCAGTAAGTACACTCCAAATACTCTGGAAACATGGGGGAAAGAGTATATTTATGTATTTTTTCAGGCTAAAGATCAAACCTCTTATTTTAAATTTAGTTACTTTACCTAAAAGGTGTCTGGAGGTTGAGGGGAAACATATTAAGTATATTATTTGAAAATGTAACTAATAAACTATTTGAAATAAGTTTATCCTCTGTTGCCAGACTTTTCAGACAGCCTGGATATTATTTTGGCTCAAATAGCAGAGCATTTTACATGCTAATGAAGTACATATGGGTCGCAGAATTACTGCCCAATAAAAACTAAAGACATGAGCTTACATATCGATCTACAGAAAAAGGTTGGTTAGGCAAGGGCAGGGCCAGTCTCTCTGGACCCTCTTCAGAGAAAAGAAGCTTGAACAAAAGCTGGGTGGACACCGCCCCGGGGACCGCGGTTCTGGAAGGTGAGAGGTTCCTGAAGGCCTGGGTTGTTCATCCATCAAGCAGGCCCGGCACCTCTCAGCCCCGCTCTCCAACGCCTCACTTATTCCACACACACCTTGAGGCTCTACCCTGCACCAGCGTCACCATCCCGGGGAACCTCTTTCAGGCATTTAGGCACCAAGTTCTGAAAGGCACAAGCCTCGGCAGGGGCAGTTCCGCTCACAGCATCAAGGCCCCTGCCCCGGACGCTCCAGGGACGTGGGCCCAGGGTGCCGGCCACATGGGGCACCCAACAGAGGAGACCTGGCCTCCAGGTCCTTGGGAGGGGGCTCCTGGGCACCCCACTGTTCACTGCCCCAAACCATCCCTGGGATGCTGACAGATAATGCTAATCTGATGCTTCTAATGAAGAGACAAGCCCTACGCACAGCGCTGAGTCGTGTCCAGCTCTTTGCAGCCCCATGGACTGTAGCCCTCCAGGCTCCTCTGTCCTTGGGGATTCTCCAGACCAGAATACTGGAATGGGTTGCCATGCCCTCTTCCAGGGGACCTTCCAAACCCAGGGGTTGAAACCAGGTCTCCCAATTGCAACGGTGAAACAGTTTGCCCCCATCTTCCACCAAGATGGCTTTGCTCAGACACGAAGGCTCGGCCTGTGAGCATCAGCTGAAAGAACCCTCATTCCGCCCTGCAGACCCCACCCATGAAGACCCCGTAAGGGTTTACAGAGCCTGTGGAGCTCTAACACAGACACATTGTTGATGGAGAACGCTGGGCACTTTGCCCTATTTCCTACTTCACATTTATTATTTTCTCCTTTTAAAATATTTTTTGCAGAGTGTAAAATCTGGATCAAGCGAAAACCTCAATCTTTATGTTTTATTTCTGAACGTATTAAGAGTAGACACTTGAAAATAAATGTCGAAGCACTTGGTCTCTTTTAACTAATCCATAACAAAGAATTTAAAATAAACTTCCCAAGATGCTTATCAATTACACGATGTACAAAAATTCCGCAAACACATGAAAATCTTACTTTTAAACATGTTATTTACATTATGAAAAAGATATCTTCAACATGTTTTTCTTCAACCTCCAGACAGCTTTTCAGATGAAGTGCCTCTAAATTTAAAGCAATGATCCTATTGTTAATCTGAAACAAAATTGCAGTAAGTACACTCCAAATACTCTGGAAACATGGGGGAAAGAGTATATTTATTGTATTTTTTCAGGCTAAAGATCAAACCTCTTATTTTAAATTTAGTTACTTTACCTAAAAGGTGTCTGGAGGTTGAGGGGAAACATATTAAGTATATTATTTGAAAATGTAACTAATAAACTATTTGAAATAAGTTTATCCTCTGTTGCCAGACTTTTCAGACAGCCTGGATATTATTTTGGCTCAAATAGCAGAGCATTTTACATGCTAATGAAGTACATATGGGTCGCAGAATTACTGCCCAATAAAAACTAAAGACATGAGCTTACATATCGATCTACAGAAAAAGGTTGGTTAGGCAAGGGCAGGGCCAGTCTCTCTGGACCCTCTTCAGAGAAAAGAAGCTTGAACAAAAGCTGGGTGGACACCGCCCCGGGGACCGCGGTTCTGGAAGGTGAGAGGTTCCTGAAGGCCTGGGTTGTTCATCCATCAAGCAGGCCCGGCACCTCTCAGCCCCGCTCTCCAACGCCTCACTTATTCCACACACACCTTGAGGCTCTACCCTGCACCAGCGTCACCATCCCGGGGAACCTCTTTCAGGCATTTAGGCACCAAGTTCTGAAAGGCACAAGCCTCGGCAGGGGCAGTTCCGCTCACAGCATCAAGGCCCCTGCCCCGGACGCTCCAGGGACGTGGGCCCAGGGTGCCGGCCACATGGGGCACCCAACAGAGGAGACCTGGCCTCCAGGTCCTTGGGAGGGGGCTCCTGGGCACCCCACTGTTCACTGCCCCAAACCATCCCTGGGATGCTGACAGATAATGCTAATCTGATGCTTCTAATGAAGAGACAAGCCCTACGCACAGCGCTGAGTCGTGTCCAGCTCTTTGCAGCCCCATGGACTGTAGCCCTCCAGGCTCCTCTGTCCTTGGGGATTCTCCAGACCAGAATACTGGAATGGGTTGCCATGCCCTCTTCCAGGGGACCTTCCAAACCCAGGGGTTGAAACCAGGTCTCCCAATTGCAAGCGGATTCTTTACCAGCTGAGCCACCAGGGAAGCCCAAGAATACTGGAGTGGGTAGCCTATCCCTTCTCCGGGGATCTTCCCAACACAGGAATCAAACCAGGGTCTCCTGCACTGCAGGTGGATTCTTTACCAGCTGAGCCACTGGGGACACACGGTTGGTACCTGCTTCCCTGGTAGCTCAGATGGTAAAGAATCTGCCTGCAGTGAGGGAGACCCGGGCTCTATCCGTCAGTTGGGAAGATCTCCTGGAGAAGGGAATGGCAACCCACTCCAGTACTCTTGCTTGGAGAATCCCATGGACAGAGGAGCCCTGTGGGCTACAGTCCATGGGGCTGAAAGAGTCAGACACGCCTGAGACTAAGGCTTTCACTTTCACACTTTTCACTTTCTTCCATTCTAATCTCAGTTTAGAATAAGCATCACAAAGCCACCGAGCCCGGAGGCACATTCGCCTTTCATCTCTGATGGGCTGTGTTACAGGACCTGGGCTAGCTACCGGGTTGGACTGTAAATGGGCAACATCACGATTTATTAACTGCCTAATGCCAGCTGGGCCTTCCCCGATGGCTCGGCTGGCAGGAAAGAGTCAGACACAACCGGGCGACCAACACTTTCACCTTCAATGTCGGCTTAATGGCTTAACCTGATTGCTCCTGCAGCTCCTACCGAGAAGCACCAACCCTCCGTTTCCTCGCCGGGTGCACCCGTCACAGTCCCGGGAGCCGACGCCCACACGCGGGCGCATGCGTATGAAAACCCCTCTGCTCTGGGAGCAGCGAGGATGCTGTTGGGGGACACACAGGAGGGTCTCCACACCTAGTCCTTCCTCGTGTGTATTTGCTCAAAGTTCCCCCTATCAACACAGTCCACGAGGGACAGGGCCCCGTGCCATGCTGCTCATCAGACTTCTTCACCAGCTCAGGCTCTCAGGAGGAGCCCCGAGACCCCTCCAACTTTCCTGACTGTCTACAAAGGTCGCCCCTCACCACGTCCCATGAAGATCCCCCCCTCTGAACTCCGGCACTTGCTACGCACACCTTCATCCAGTGATCACGGCAGCAGACGTCACAGAGGTCCCGGCTGGTCCTCGGCGCTTGCCAAGAAGCTGCTGCCAGAACCCGTGGCCTTCCCACTGGTCCTGCCTGCGAAGGGGAGGCCGGGCGTGGCTGCCATCTCCACGTGGGGCTGGACCAGCTTCAGGCCGTCCGTGCCACACCCGGGGAATCCTGGTGGGACGAGCTGGCGCCCACGGCTGGTCTCCCCTCTTCTGTGGCCCTGCCCTGGCTCTGGGGTCACCCCTAAACACACCCAGGCCGTCTGCAACCCTCATGCCAGCATCTGCTTCTGGGGCCCAAACGGAGACCACCAGGCCCCCCGGTCCCCCTTCCCTGGAGCTCTGGGAGGTTCCCCGCCACCCTTCTGTGCTCGGCAGAAGCCGGGGCTTTGCAGAACTGACGCCTTCTCTGCCCTGAAACCAGTGTGGTAGCTCGTGAGGTCAAGACCCAGGTGGCCCAGGAGAGATGGCTGCATGCCCAGAGGCCTGTGGAGCAGGCAGGACCGCCCTGCGGCAACCGCGCGGATCCCACCCAGAAGGAGCTTCCTGGGCTTACAAAGCACAGTGTTTGGGCCTCCTCAGCACCGCTTCCCTGAGCAGGTCACGGTGCGGGTCTCGCTGGATGGCCCGGCACCAGGCTCTGCTCATCTTCTGTGGAGGCGCTGATTCACAGAATCCCCTGTTTACACGAAGACCCACCGGCCACTGTCCCCCCAGATGGCTCCGCGGGGCTGAGAGCCCACACTGGGCGCCCTCCCCGCCCGCAGGGGCCCCGGGAGACAGGACTCTCCTCTCAGGCAAAGCCGCCCACGAGCTGCTTGGATTTCCACGATCACTTTTGCTGTCTGTCTGGATCGTTTATAAATTTTTCGCAGTTGTGTTTGGTCACATGTGGAGAAATTTTTCAAGCATTTTGAATTCTGTAAAAATCCAGAAGAAACATCGCCAAATCTGTTCCCTTCTTGCATTTTAAGCCATATACATTTAAAGGGATATTCAATCCTTCTGTTTTTGAACTGGTTACCCCTACCCCCATTAAAGCATTGTCTTTTAAAAGCTGTTTGCTATTCAAGGAGTCTTGGGAGCCCATTTAAAATCCTTTTAAAATCCTTCTTCTCTGAAACAGGAAGCTGTATTCCGCCCAGAGTAAACACTCTGGCCGGAGAGCAAGCTCAGGTGTGTGAATCCCCAGGGAAACCTCGATCAAGGCGGTCAGCGGCGGAGAGGCTAAAACGCCACATGGAGCTGGGTTTCCTTCGATGACCAGAGAAGAGGCCCGTTTCTCAGCGTCTCGGGAGCTCCCAGGGCGGGCGGGCCGGAAGGCTGGCCTGCGGCTCCTCGCCCGCTGCCTGGACTGCAGCCAGCCGGACGCTGTGCGGCCCCAGTGACCATCTGGACTGTCTCACTCCTCACACTTCACGTCGCCTGTCACCGGCTCTCGGGGGCACACACCACCCAGGCCGCAAAAAGCATGGTGAGCTCCCCTTTCTCTCGCTGCTTCCTGCTTCTTCACAGAGACGTGGACTTGAGGAAACGAACGGCCACAAGAACAGGCACCCACCGGACGGCTTCAGACGACAGCAGCACGTTCCTCCTCCCGCGATTCTGGAGCTGGCCACCGGCCTCCTGCCTGCTCAGGTATGACCACACCCTAACTACCAACACTGCAAAGACCCTGCTGCCAAATAGTGTCCCGTTCTGAACTCCCAGGTGGCTGTGACTTTGGAAGGACACTCTCCCACTCTAAAGCACCCGCTACTGGCTCCCAAATGCGTGCTGGTCCCAAGTGCAATTTACACTCACCTCGCCCCAGCTTCCCCAGGGTCTTACTCAGCATCAACTACAAGTGCAAAGTTGCAAATAAATCTCGTATCAGCCAGATAACGGATAAGACTCTGGAAAATGTGGAGGTGGGCAGACTGGCTTTCTAGTCAAGGTGGGGGTCCAAAGGGGCCGCCTGTCTCAGGCAAGTAGAAAACAGAGAAGGTAAATTCCATAAGTTTCAAGGCCTGGTATAATATAGTAACATAATTCAACAGTATAATAATGCTCTGGTGCCACGGAGGCCTCAGGAAAAATCCAATCAGCTGGGAGGAACTCCAGCAAAAGGACTTCATAAATAAGCCCAGGGGCGTGCTGGGCTGTGCGGCAGGTTTTCTGCACAGGTATTCACAGTTAAATCGCTGTACTTACCCAGAGATTTCCCAACTTACGTTGAGTGGCACAAGTTGGGGGCCCACGGGCTGGGCGCAGTGGGCAGGGGCTGGCCCTGAGCCGGCACAGCAGGCGAAGAGGGCGGAGGGTTGATCCGGCCTTTCTTTCGTATCCTGCCGTCTCCATGTCCAATTCCTCTTCCATCAGCTTGGCTAATCGTGCAGCTGGGTTTTTAGACCAACGACAGGACCTAGAGACAGAGGCGACCCAAGGCAGCAACTGTCAGCAGAACAACGAGGAGTCAGCTTTGGAGTGAGCCACCCTCACGTGGACACGTGATAAAGGAGCCAGAGTGGGGCTGGTGATCGGGGGCTTCCCAGGAAAGCAGCGTGGGCAGCCCCCTGCCCCACACCCGCCCCTACAAGCTGGCGTGCAGTCTTCATCCTGGGGATGCCAGCAGAGCAGAGAGCCTCCGCAGAGGCCATCAGAACCAAAGCGCGCCTCTGCCCTTCCCAAAGACCCCCAGGCTCTGCTCTCCTTGGAAGCATCACTTCTCCTTGAAAAAGACAAAGCCAAGAGTTTCACGGCTGCACAAGCGCGTCACTGACTCTTGACCAGGCCCAGGACTTGAGGTCCTTCCAGATCCGGCTCCAGCCCACGGCCGCCTGTGTGACCAGCGGGAAGCCCCCACCCCAGCCCCTCTCCTGTGATGTCCTCCTCCCTGCCTCGCAGGCGCGGTGCCCAGCCTCCGTGCTGTGTTGATAACTGCGGGCCGCCGCTGGGGCTGGTGTCAGCGCAGTTCTCTCACCGTCGGCAGGGACGGAGCCGACTCAGGCTCCTCGGGCTAACGTCCCACGTCTGGCCGGCGGAGGCCCCGCCGGAGGCCCTGCCGGGCTTCTGCGAGAGGCCCCATCTTCTCTCCAGCTCCTGGAGGCCCTGCATCCGGGCCCAGGACGTTTCCTCATCTTCGGAGCTCCTGTGTCCCATCTCTCTCACCTTCTGTGGTCACGTCTCCCCCGATTCACTTTTTCTGCCACCGAGCCCCCTTCTAAGGGCACTTCTGGTGACCCTGGGTCCCCCTAGATAAGCCAAGATCATCCCCCTACCTCAGGGCCAGCCAGTTAGCAGCCTTAATTCCACGGGCAACCTGAGCTTCCCTGTGCTGTGGGAGGCAGGCTGTGCCCAGATTCCGGGATCGCGGTGGGGTAGCTAGTGTCAGGGAGGAGGGGAACGTTCCGCTGCTCCCACGCGTGGAAGCACCACGTCTCTGTCACGAGCGTCTGCCCTTTGCTTCCATCACAGCCTCACCGCAGGCTAGTCTGCACCATCGCTTCCTCACGAATGTATGCGCCACTCACTTGCTTCTTGAGGGCAAGGACCATGCTTTAAACACACCCTGTATCTGAGGCGACATCTAGATGTTGGCATGAAGGCTTTGCTGATGGTTGCGAAGTCTGCCCTTTCTGTAATCGTCTTGCAACCAGAGAGCCCCTTCATATGACGGATCACATGATGATCACAAAGCCATCATCAAGGATATCAACACTCATCAGCGGTTCCGGGGATGCTACTGTTTCATACAGTCTCTGAAAATGAAGCCGATGGATTTCAAGGCTAACGAGTTCAGACTCACTTTAACAAACCAACTTAACTGTGGCAACAGATCCATGACAGAGGAATCTTTCCACACTTCTCCTACAGATCTTGGTTTAAAAAGGTGTAAAGCCTAAGACTTGGTAGTGTGGGGTAGTTACGGAGACCCTTTTTATATTATTCTCTATACTTTTGTGTTTATTTAAATTATTTTATAGTTTTAAAAATGTATATTTCAGGAGTGCTTAGAAGTAATACAATTAGCTTTGAGTTTAACAATTGAGAAGTACCCCCAAAAGCACACAGAGAATGATCAACATTAAGAAACAACCGTAGTAAAGTAGCTGGAATTTGGGAAAGAACTCTTTGAGTATCCGAAGTAGATGGACAAGAAGCACACGTTAGATGGATCTCTCTGTGAAGAAACTTCCAGGCAAGTCTCAACTTCTCCCAAAGTCAGAAGCTACTCAGGAGACAGGTGACAGTGCCTGTGGTGGCTTAGTGACATAGGGGATGGCCTGAGAATGTCAACTGAATTCTCACATGAAAAGTCAACAGCAAAAGCACAGAACATGTAGGGACTCAGTTCCCATGACCCTGAACCAAGGAAGTCACTGAAGGGTGGACCTTGGCCGAAAGCTGGCAGTGAGCACCCGATCCGTCAAACTGCAGGAGCGGGAGTTTAAATACGGGTCAAAACCAGTGAATTTCATGAGTCTTGTCCGTGGAAACAGTGCCACAAATGGTATGAGAAGGAAAAAGAAGAAAGTGCAAATAAAGCATAAATTTGCTAGTTTCATCCACATCTTTTACTCTGGACAGACTGTGATGCCGCTTAGAGTTGATGAATCAAGATAACATAAGAGTAAAATAAAATTGAGTGATAAGGGAATAATGTTACTAGAAGGAAGACAAAGGATATTGTCTAAAGAAATGGAAACTTATAAAGTTGATCATTAGAACAAAAATTTAACCCATCCAAGTTATCAGAAGAAATAATGAAAAAGGAAATAAAATAAACCATATTATGAAACATTTAAATGTATATGAAAGGAAAGACTGAGTGACTAGACTGGACTGAACTGAACTGAACTGAAAAGGTATAATGTTAATAATCGTGGCACATAGCAATTGGTATAAGAATCAGATTAACAAATACAATAGGCAGAACATACTTAATAGTAGAAGCAGACTTATGAGTTGTGAAAGTGAAGTCACTGAGTCGTGTCCGACTCTTTGTGACCCTGTGGACTGTAGCCACCAAGCTCCTCTGTCCATGGGATTCTCCAGGCAAGAATACTGGGGTGGGTTGCCATTTCCTTCTCCAGGGGATCTTCCCGACCCAGGGATCGAATACTCGATTTGATTCGATTCGATATGAGTTGTACCACAAAGCAAAACCCAACATCACGTCATATGTGATCTAACCATAGTGTTTCCCACATAGCGCAGTGGTGAAGAATCCACCTGCCAAGCAAGAGACAAACAGATTCGATCCCTGGGTCAAAAAGACCCCCAGGAGGAGGGCACAGCAACCTATTCTTGTGTTCCTGCCTGGAGAATCCCTGTGGACAGAGGAGACTGGTGGCTACAGTCCATGGGCTGCAAAAGAGTTGGATATGACAAGAAACTGAGCAAGCAAGCAATCTAACCATTAAAATAAATGATGGTGAAAGATATTAGGCGAATACAAACCAAAAGCTCTGTTTTTAATATTATTTAAGGCTGATTTTAGAGCAAAAGTATTAAGTCAAGCAAAGAAGTTAAATGCATTAAATTCTATAAACCAAATAATATAATACCTACATTCATAAATCAAATTAATAATTGCTGTAAGAAGAAATATACAGAAGTCCATTATTCTCAGAAACCTTCATTTCACATGTCTCAGCCCAGGACAGATCAAGTGATCGGAAGAGATCCAGTTAGTACAGCGAGGCACACCCCCGCAGCGATGGGACGCACCATGCAGGTAGCCTGCGGGTTCTGGTCAGATGGTCCTCCCCAACTCGCTCGTCACCTGGATGCAAGGAAGCCCCTGGCACGACCTTCCCGAAACCCCACGGGCCAGCCTCTCTCTCCAGCTGCGCCGCAGTCCAGCCGGACCCATGCAGGTGACACGGAGCTGTCCACCAGATGCCC